>WURT03069017.1:0-13530 GCA_009936505.3 Holothuria glaberrima
TGACTGCCCTCCACGGCACCCCTCTTGGGAACCACTGATTTAGAGATAGATAATAATAATCACTTTCCACTCCGAATAGAATTTAGATGATGGTATTTAATGTTGTGTACTCATTTGCACCAAATAGGCTACTTAAGTTTTGTAACCAGGCTTTTCACTATGTAGCTTATTTTATATATTTGGGATTACGGAACATTTCAGCAAGATGCTAGGACAGGAACCTACGTACCAGAAATGTGCAGAGTAAAATCCGTGCCTTGGTCATTTGGTATACAAATTGTATATTAAAAGCTACCAAATCAAGATTCTTAACATCAAACCTGCTTTAAGTATCAGTTTTTCCTCCCCTGCCCCATCCCCATATCCATGGAACCAGTTTGTAGTTTTCAGAAAACTGAACAGCCCTACACTTACAGTATATTAGTTATAGTACAGTATTTCAATGGGCAGTTTCAGAGAAGAGAGACACAGGTCTCCATTTTCTTGCCGTTGAAAAAATCTTTTCCAATTTATAGAACATGTGCATAATTTTAAGGTATAAAGAAACGTAAAGATGATCACAGACTATACTATGTGAATTGTTTAAACTGTAGCCCTTACAAAAAAAAAAAAAAAAAAATATGCAGGCCTAAATGACTTGCAGCCAAACACCCCCACATAGCAATGCATAAACAGTACACTGTATTATGCAATAAATAATGTGTACTGTAACTAACAATACACCTTACAGTAGACTTATGCAGCCAAACATGTTAATTAAGTATGAAACCAGTGCCCTAGCTATGCTGTTTCACAGGGGCGGCCCACCCTGCCCCTCTTTTTCCCACCCTGCCCCTCTTTTTTCTCCACCCTGCCCCTCTTCTCAGGATTTTCAAAGTCTTCATGTGGTTCGTGGGGTTAAGTCTAAATTTTAAGAGTACACTGTGTAAATAATGGATTGGGTGACTGCTGAGAACCAACCACAGTTACATGCTGTCAATGTATTAACAGAATTGAAGTCATGTTTTCCGTGCAGGCTTCAAAACATAGGAGTACAGCGTTTTGCATGTGCACATGTGCCCTTAAATTCAGTCTCTGCCCTGCCCCCTTTTCAATGAAGCTAGGGGTCTGGAAACATTGCCAATCTTGCAGAATCCATTGAGCTGCATACTGAAACATAAATTTACAACTCCAGGCCTAACACTATCACACCTTATTTTGTTTCATATGTGATTTTAGTGTTCAGTACATAGAAGACAGCTCCAGAGACTACAGCAGAAAGCAAACATAGTTATCAAAATAAAACAGCAATGTTCGAATAACAATACAAAGCACGTACTGTAGTCTAGCAAGTTGAAAGCATTAGAAAGAAAAAAAAAATTATTTCACTACACTGAACATGAAATATGAATTTGTTTTAAGAATGAAATAATTTCTTACATTTCCAAAAGCTGCATAATCTGAAATGAATGCTAAAATCCACCGCAGACACATTGTGAAGTTGAACGTTTGTATCCTTGTGGTAGGTGACTAGAGAGTCTTCAACTACTAATTCCAAAATGCTTCTTTTACAATGAAGTTGATGTGTAAGCATGTTACTGTACAGTACATATAGTTGACACATACACCGTTGGATGTTTCACTTCAAAATTACAATGCATACATGAATCCAAGCACAAACTGGACTTGTTTTGAAAGAGAAAGTTTCAATACTACTACAGGTATAGTCAAGTGGATTCTCCTTCTGTTTTTATGTATTTGTTGAGTACTTCTTTACAAATGAGTGGACAAGATGAAAGACAATACAATCAAATGGGTAGAGTGTCAAGAGCAATTCCGACTGCCATGAAGCATCTCCCTTTCACTAATTACAGATCCCTGAGCACAGATCTACAGTACATAAGTCAAGTCTAAAGGCAACCTCATATATAATTAAAAACAAGGACAATTTGATCCCTTGAAATACATCTGGTCACGGTAAGAGTGAAAGTTCTCTGCTATCTTAATACTAGCAATCAAGGTTTATTCTGTACAGTGCTGTACAGTATGTGCCTGCAGGTACAGGAACTGTGCAATATTAGCACTCCTTCGTCTTCAAGGATTTGAAATGTACAGGGCTGCTTACTGTGTACAGTTTTTGAGAGTGTGTTATTTCTAACCCGTCTAAGCAGTGTAGTGGCACACACACTGCACATTCCACCAGGAAAAGAAATACTGGTAATGGGATAACCCAGAAAAACAACTACTCGATATAACTTTGGTAATCTGGTCTCATCTTTCCGGATCGCTTTCGATTTTCCTCTTCTTGTGTTTGAAGAAAACCCTCATGTTGTGTATCTTATGTACAGTTAGGTATTACAATTACAGCCAGCGTTAAAGGCAAATGAACTCGCCAAATGATTGTCTCGTATGTATTGTATGCCATCAGGCATGGCTTCATATATGCCACACTGCACTGCTGTTTCCATGTCAAATCAACTTGAACTTTTATTATTATCACTTGATTGATGCCTTCCAAGGTTGTACACAAAATAAGGGTACTGTAAGTTATTGATACAGAATCAGATATTGTAAGGTAATGCCATAGCACAGGTCAATGAAGTTGATTTACATCTTCATAAGTTTGACATTTTAATGGTGTTCCTTCTTTTTGAAACAGACAGTGAACGGCTTTGTAGTACAATACAAAGATTCACCCTTAATTTAAGCTGATTGTACAATGCAGCTTTACTATCACTGTTTGACACAATTCAATAATTTGTATCTATACTGTAGCATAATTCACAAATTTCTTTGGTGTGCCTTGACAAGTATGTCGCATAACGTGGGATATATACTGACCCTTATCTCCACGGAAGTGGAGAAAACTTCCCCCCAAAAGCCACGACCAAACCTCACTAGGAGCTGGAAAAGGCTTAAAGGCAGTGAAAATACATATATAATGAATATGAGAGAACACTAATACTGTATGAGAGAACACTTAGCGTAAAATCCCATCAGAAAACTGGAAAACAGCTACATGTACGAGACCCAGAAACCTCCAAGCTTTGCAGCGGAAGGAGAATGAGGACGAGCTGTCGGCCAAGATGGCGGACATAGGGGGCGCGGTGTCAGAACTTCTCCAAGTTGTGGGCGGGGTGCAAGAATAAGGCAATAAGATGTAGTAAGGGGTGAGTATATGTCAGCGATGTAAAACATCAAAGACATGCCTACTTCAAAGTATGGACCCATCTTAAGATCACAAAGCAAGCTACCTGTAATTTACACTGAACATGGTGGCCTATTGGTTATTAAGGTGAAGGACTTGTGATATAAGGATTCCCGGTTCGACTCCCACCTGGGTCATTACTTTGTGTCCTTTTGCAAGAATTGCTTCATCTCAATTGCCTCTCTCCACCCAGGAGTTAAATTGGGTATCTGTGAGCTAAATTGTCATCGGGTGTGCTGTTACAGCTGCTGCCACAATAGAGGGACTGTCTCCAGGACAATTTATCATTGAACATCGGTAATATTGTACTGTGCCTTTGATGAGGATTGCCTATAAAGATATTGGCACATAAAAAATGTAAATACTGTATTACTAATCTTATTAATTGGATAACCTACTTGAAGACATTACTGTGATGGAGGGGGCACAGGAAGGGGAAGAGGAGAGGGTACAGGGGACCATAGTGTACCTGCCTTCCTCTCTGTATACATTACTTTCATCAGACACTGCAAAACTTTACATTTTGTGATACAGGCGTATCATTTGGATTACATTTGCATTGAATGTTTAGGTGCATAGGACCTGTGCCATATTGCTGCTTCCCAATACTTCAAATAAAAATTCTTGCAAGAGCATTGCCATTCACAGAACCAGAATTGACAGATTTATGAACCTTTGTAAAATCTATGGGTATTCCAAAATATTGGGAAACAATGGCTATCATATAAACTTAATGTGTACACATCATGTCATGATAAACAGCACTAATGTACAGTAAGTCCACTGTACGCACACTGCATCAGTAGCTCATAAACCTTTATTTATTAATGTAATACCTGCTCTGTGGCAGAGCCATATTCCAGTGGGTTTTTCCTTGATAGAGGCCTTCAAAAAGGTAAAATGAGCTTTAGAATATAAAATATATTTCAAGATAGCCTATCACACTGTTATGACAATGGTACCCAAGACATTTTCCGAAAAGAAATATATAGGTTTCAAGCTATTTATATTGTACAGTGTATGTACCAGGAGGTGGTAAGACCTCCCTGGTATGTCCAAGAGTGTACGATTCCAGCATCCTTGCACACAAGAGACTTTATTGACTATTTTACTTTACAGTTTACTCACACAGTCTGCAGCACTTTAGTACTGTAAATATAAACATCCCATAATGACTAAAATAACTTTGGTAGCATGTGCTGCAATAATACTGAACTAGCTCTACTATACTGTGGAGGTACCAAGGTGACTGTGGTTCCAAGATGACTTTACATACACATACTAGATTGTACAGTATGTTTCTTTGAATAGCATTCCTTGACAATATCACGTGCAATATACAGTAACCTTCCAGAACTTTCAGGATTCAATTCAATTTATTGAAATTTATTGCAGTCCTCTTAATCAATAGATACGGTGTACATTTTTCATTAAAAAGAAAATAGACTGGAGACAACTCAGAGAAAGCAACAGCAACTTGTGCAAACGAGAAATCCCTATGGGGGTTAGGAACTTCACATACCTTACTTAAAAGAAAGGAGGATTGTATATCCTTCATAGACCTACAAATCTACTTAACATGGAGCAAATCTAAAGAACTTTAAAATAACCTAATGAACTGAGCTGCCTATTCACAAGTTCAACAATTGTGTCTATTGTGCTGAATTACTCTTGTCCCAAACAACTGCCCCTACTGTGTTTATACTGAAGCTGAGGGTAATCCCCATTTAACCCTTTGTAAGTAGAGTACACTACCAGCTCTTGAAAGAAGATTATGACAGAAAGTTTGTGTCTGATTCACTTCTAAAAATATTCTACACATTTCAAGCAGTATACTGTGCTGTACTCATTAAGTTCAATCATTGAACCTTATATCAGTAAGTGTTAGCCATGAATGCCAACACAGAAATATTTACTCAAAACATTTACAGCACTGTACATACCCTACATGTATACTGATGAATAAATGTGCCCTACAAACTTAAGGACACCATAAATGTTGGCTGCACACTACATGACCTATTGTAGCACGACCCTGATCTACTGCATGACCTAGTTTCCTATATACCCTTCATACTTGGAGCACATTTCAGTCACACAACTATAATGAGTTATAGTACTGCATCAAAGCAGACTACAGGACTGGCTGGCCCACCTTGAAATGATTGCACTATGGTATTTGACAACCAGTTTTTGGTTATCAGTTTTTGCATAATAACAAGTATATACTGTACCTAATTGATCAAGTAACTTCTACTGTACCTTACGACTGTCATAGACTCTAACAGGGAAAACAAACATCTTCATTTTCCACTGACTAAAGGTGACACGACTTCAAACTTGTTATACCTAACTATGGTCCTACAACTGGTAGTGTGAGTCGTAGACCCCACACACACACACAATTTTTGCCAATGCAAACGTAGAGTTGTGCTTTGCATTTATTATAGTGTATGTCTAGGTACCTTTGTCCTAAAGACAGTCATAACACTGTGCCACTTTACACTGTAGTACATTATGAGTACTGCACTGTGTCTAGCATTACACCATTTCTATTAAAACACCATGAAAGTACAGGTACTGTACATGAAATTCTTGGCCTAGAGTTCAGTACACTCTGTATATACAGCGGCTGTAAACTTGTGTACCCATTCTCGATCCCAATCAGGGACACATTCTTCCTGTGGACATTCTTACACATTAATCAAGAAGAATCTTGAAAACCACAGATGGGGGAGGGGCATTTATTCAAGAAATTCTGCTGATTTCTAGCTAATAGTTTACAGACAAAGCTAACTGGTTGCAACAAATTCACACCGAAAACCTGTGAGCACAGTATACTAAATGCAGTAAGCACACATCACACAGAACTGTACTGGTGCTTGAATGCTCGCACTACAGTACATGAAATCACATTAGGTTCCATAAACTTAATTTAAAGACTGTGTTTCTTCAATACATAAAACAGACACACACCGATAATCACCACTAACAGACAAACATATTCGAAACATGTTTCACCCACGGAGCTCCCTGTCTGCTGTTACACCTGATGCACGTGTCGAATTTATGAAGAGACACAAATCCTCTGGAACAATACAACACCCAAAATATGCTCCAGTTGATAGGAAATATAACTTGAATAATCACAGCCTTGAAATCTGAAGTCTTTAATGCTGGGGGCATGAAACAATCTCTAAATACAGCAATACTGCCATTTCTTTTGAATGAGACACTGTCATAACAAACACAAATTCCTCTCTCTACCAATAGAGAAAAAGCTTCCAGCCTCCATATAATACTTCACCTTGATTCCATTTAATAATCAAAACTTTTGAAGAAAAAAAAATTCTCTAAATATACTAAACTAGGCAATGCACAATTTTGAAGTACTTGCTGTTGCTCAACGTTTCACATCATTTATACCAAAATATGTAAATAAACATCCAAACATGTCGCTAAAGAGAACGCTTGTGAAATTGAGATTCCTGCTGGCCAAAATGGAACAAAGACGCTTGAAATACCAGCGAAGCAATCTTAAATCTTGTTATGTTTCTTCCAGCTCATGCTTCTCCTCCTCCTCCACCGAGTATATAATTAACACAAGCGTAGAACATCCCGAAGAAATGCAACCCTCAATCAGCAAAACTCTAGAGCAGACAAAAGCTCTAAAAGGATCTCCCTTGAATTGTCTCTGCTGTTTTATCACACTTCTTGCCAACTACATCAATCACAGAGCAAATGGTAGCCTGAAATGGAGACGGGGACATTGACAGAGCTGCATGTTCTGGCTTTGTGACGGAAAAGATAACAGAGTATCTTAATCTGATGATCAGAAGAATCAACATAGCTTTTTTTTAACTGCCCCAGTCCTTTTGGCTTGAAGGTTTGTTTATTAACTGTACAAGTCATAATCTTAAACCAAGGAGGAATGGGGATTAGGTTGTAGACTGAATTTCAGTTAGTATGCTAAAGAGGACAGCAGTCTTGGAGATGAAACAGATACAGTGTCCAGTCATCCAAGAATGCTATTTATGACTGTAAACTATACTTTTTATAGTGCTCATAAGGGGAGTTTGAAGGAAGTGAAATTTTAATGTTAAAAGTGTGGATGTCAGCACAGCTTTGTGAGAGGAGTGCCACACATTAAATGATTATGGCCATTTGGCCAGAATTATTGAAAGTTTCTCAACTGAGATGTTGCAAAAAATAACCCTTTAGGAGGTAGTCTTTGTGTATGCAAACCCAACTAGCAACTCCTTGTTAGAACGGACACCATTTGCCAGGGAGTACTCAACCAGAAGATGATGACTGCTTGGTACAATACATTGCAGGCTTGTTTCCAAGAAATTACCACTATTTTTTTTTCTTTCTTTTTTTTTTTTTTTAGGTTACTGTACCTAGAGTACATGTACTTGAGAATGCAGACTACTGTATCAGTAAAATAGTTTCCAGGGTGTTCAGATTTTTCTTTGGTAGTGGAGGAGTGAAAGGTTAGGAGGTGAGGTGTGATATACTGTACTGGTAGCAAAACCTCCCCTTTGTGAAAATTTTGATTATACAATATGTGTTGTGGCTAAGTTTGAAAAATGGCGCTATCTTTGTAAAAGCTTTGAACTAAAAAAAAAAACAACAAAAGAAACACACATACACATAAAAGGAAAATAAAAAAAAAATAATCAAAAACTTGACAATCCAACAATGTGCCTTTCAAAAAAGTTCAAGGGGATGGGATAGAAATTATGTGGGGGAAACTTCCTGGCTGATCAGAAGGAACTCTGGGTCTCCTTTAGATCTTGGTATACTGACAACTGTAAAATTAGATACTGGTAAAAGGGAACAGGCCCCCTTTATACTGAAGCATCCATGGAGAGAATGTTTAGTATTAGTACTGTATGCACCTCCTGACAGACATGAGAAATCTAGTTTCAGAGAATTTTCTGGCATCTTCCAATCTTGGCATCTGTAGTAGGCCATTAGAAAACTGTTTTTTACATGAAAGACCTAAATTTTCCAAAAATATATCCTTTTCCTAAAAATATGAACATTCAATGTTTAGCAGTTGTTTTGAGAGCTCTCCAACAAACCTAATAAAAGTTACCAAATACACTCCACCCACCACCCATGACAATTGCAACTTCTGACTTGTATTTGATCTGATACAGCTAAGTAACCACACAAAGTGCAGCTCATTATGTACACTATATGCATGACTCATTTTGCTTATAAAAGTTAGTCTACTGCAAAGCCATTCAGTAACATACATGTATTGGATGAGTATTAAGCTGAACAAAACACTTACCTTACAAGCAGATGATCCTTTAACTTACAGTACATGTCCACTTATGGCATTTAACAGTGTTTAGAGTGTTAAAGATGGTCTCTATGACTAATGTTTTCTTTTTATAAGAGCAGTGAGCTAATCCAATCCTTTAATGAATACAGTACCTCAGTAGAAGCAATCTCTTCCTTGTCCACAGTATATACCTCCTACAAGAGGCTGCCTTCACATGGTTCACCGACTGCACTTTTGACATCCGTGGATTAACGAAACACTTGTCAGTTTCCTATATAGGTCTACCTGCACAGTAGTACAAAGTCATCATACTACACTGTACACTGAATGTTTGTTTAAAACTTCTTCCTGTAAAATACTGTACCTAAACTCCACACATCTCATTCCTAGCTACTAAGCGAACATCCACTTATCTTTCAGGCCAGCTCCTGCACTCCACTGCTGGGCCTCCCACAGTGGAGTGCTTAGTTCCCCTGGTGCTGAGTATTAGGCAAGACAGCTGGGGCTGGGGGGGAATGAAACTGCTTGATAATGCTCTTTCTCTGCAGCAGTAACAGATGACGTTTTCTTTGAATGGCCACACCCCCTGCATTGATGTGTACACCGGTCTACTGCTGAGCGTAGAGTGGCTAACACTCCAGCCATCAACCCATCAACCCTAGCCCAGACATTGCCTCTTTCAATTGATTTACATTTTTGACAAACAGTGCTGTATGTTCATCAAAATCAGGGCAACAAACCCAAAGCTTGAAATATTCATCACCTCCTCACAAGGCACTAGACGTGATTATTTGAAAGCAAAGTAGGATATTCCACTCTACAGGAAAGTATTTCTGGGGGCTGTTATTAACACCTTACAATTTTGCATAAAACTAATTACTCATACTCTAATGTTTTTTTTTACTCTGCATGAGTTGCTCTGTGGTTATGAACAGGGTATGTCAAGTTATGGACGATGGAATGAAAAGGGTATAGGCTATGAACTTGCACAACTCGAGTATGATGGATATGCATGTTTTTACAATGCTGAAAATTCCAAAAGGAGACACAACTGACTCAAAAGAAAATGTTATCACTACTTCTGGCCTGGCATCACATCTCTGCAGCAAAGTCAGTTATACCTGCCCAAGCCTAATGAGCATCCTCTAGATCCATTTAATTGGAGACTGTTTACAGATGCAAGTACCAAAATACCTGTATTTTGGAAGGTGTGTCAAAAAGTTGGAAGAAAAAACTACTCTCTGATAGTGCCCCTTCACACCATCTCAAGAACCTGAAACTTGGTGGGTTACCAAGATGACAAGGGTAAAATTGGGGTTACCAACCAAGCCAAAAATTCCATTTCTAATGTAGACTGTGATTCATTCTGCATTTTAGGCAATACAACCATCCAAAGGTAGTGAAAACAGAAAAGTGGATATACTGGTCAAAAGTCAAAATTCCTTTTGGCTGATCCATGAAAAAGATGGTTGGACAACTTCTCCACAGTTCTATTTATCCTTACATTAAACTGCATGCTTGAACAAATGCTGCTGCACACTCAAATGATAAAACAGGTTTAATGCCTATACAGGTTTTTCACCAACATCACATGGTCCCCCATCTCTTGGTTTTGAAGGGCAAGCTTCCATTGTATCTCAGTAGCATCAATGGTTATGCCGCACACATTCGCTGTGTCAATGGTCATGCCATGCAGGCATGCTGTATATACCCCTACTGCACTTTTTTTTTGCCTTTAACTGCAGGGCAATCCCAATCGCATATCACATGAAATCCCTCTATATGTAGAATATATAATTTGCTTTCTTCCTTCTACATGTACGTACATACAGTATTCAATCTTATGCTTAAAAATATCAAAGTACGTCCATTCAACATAGCTATCCCCATACTATTGTATTTAGCATACAACAGGACTTCCATTCCACATACTGTAGATGTCCTCGTTCTGTTGCACTTTGAATAGTACCAGCATTTCCTCACATAATGACTGAGATTGCTGATACCTACTTCACAATATTGTTCTCAAGAGAAATATGAGCCATCTTGTGGGATTTAGTTTCTATTTCAATCATAACAAACCTTAAACTCAAAATAATTGTATGGATTTGCATAACTGTATTTATCATTACATGACATCATGGGCCAAGTCTCATATACAATGACATATATATATATATATATATATATATACTTGATGGGCAGACATATATACACTTGATGGGCAACTACAGTATGATTTGAAATTCCCTCCAGTAACTGATGTAAACCATCCAATTTTTATCACAACAGGTACTTTTAACTTTTGTACCCCTATCCCCTCTCTCCTTCTTCTAGGTGTGGTTAATCTTGAAGAATCAACTTATGTACCTCACCCAAGACAGCAGAAGTTTCCCCTCTCAGTTTAATTTTTATCCTCTCCTCACATTGTACAAATAAACAAAAATAAAAAATAAAGTCTACTACAACTCCCATCAAAGCTCAGCTACAATGCCCAGTAAATTTCTCCATTGTACAACCATATACTACTTTGTTTGAAATGCCTGCTAGGTACATTGAGAACTGTACACTACAGTACTGACTGTTCAAGTCATCACTGACCAATCAGAACCAAGCTAGCATTTGAGTCAATGGCGATCAAATCATATACAGTTACCGTTAATTTACTGTAGCTGAAAAAAGATCTAGGGATATTCCTAAATTTGCTTAGGGGAATGCAACAGTCCATTTTATATATCACTGACTCTACTGTACCAACTGCTCTGCATTTATGTAAATAGACCCACATGTCTGAATGCATACACAAATCCCTCCAACACCTTACACCATTCTGCAGACACCAATTCCATCTTGCCCAGTCCTATAAAGTTCTTCATACCCTGGGGGTCCAATGTTCCAGGTAAAAGTAAACAGTTAAATGGCACTTAATGTGGAATGCATTGACAAAAAGGTGTGTGCATAAAATAGGGTCATAGTATTTATAAGAAACTCTACTCAAGTGTGACTTGATAGTACTGTCAGCATAACTGTTACTGTAGTTTTGCAACTAATCATACAGCTGTACAGCTAGTACATCAGTGCCAACAAACTTGTTAACTTTGTTCCTGATTATACTAAAAGAGACAAATTGCTGCAGAATTGTTTAATTAATATTTTTCAAAATAATTAACTTCGCATTCCCTACAAATGTTGGCTATGTGGTATCCTAGGTGTTTAGTACATATAGAAATATGATGAATGCACAAAGCATTGAATGTTAAAAAACCCTCTGTCAAGTTAATCATCTGTATCTCTTTTCTGTACCTCTAACCTCACAAACATGAACAACGTTCTTTTCCAGCTCCTCCTCACCCATCCCCACTAGATATAGTACACTGTCAAATCCCCAAAGATTGTTCAATTTCAGGAAGAAACTGTCTGTGCTTTGTCAGTATTTGGCCAATCAATGGAGGCACCAATGGAGAGGGGAATCTTTGGGGTATGACTGATCTTTGAAAATGACATTAGAGAGACCACAATGTAGCATAAGTTTCTAATGTAAACCTACTTTACCCTTTTATTCCTATATCCCATGGGAACTCTGTAGTACTGTACTTCTACACCAACTGCTCAGTAGCAAAAGTCAAGTGGTAGCCTCCAAAGCAGAGGCTAATTTGCCAACACCACTACTGCACTAGGTTCACAAAGAAAAGTACTTTTTGTAATCTTGACCTACAGCCCTGCTATGCAGGCTATTTAAGTGATAAACACATGATGACACATTGAAGAGAGAAAGAAAGGTATGTTCCTTGATGTGCTAGTGTTTGACAAATGCTGTACAGCTCAAGTGGTGAACATGTGACAATTGGCAGTGATATGTCTACACAGCAGGAATTTTAACAGGAGTCATTCATGTGGAATGTTGACCTTGATGTATAGACAGGGAACACAGATAATGTACGCCTACTATACCAAAGTTACTGCACAGTGTAACTTGTGTGCAATCTTGTATAATGGAGGTACTACAGATGCTGCTTGCACACCTCCCTGCTCGCATCGATCATATAGTGAGCACTATAAAAATACAAACTGATGCTGGCTACTGAACGAGGATACCCACCCCAAAGAGAGTTTAACTGAAAAGTAAAGACTGAGAAACAACTTGCAATCCAACAGCAAGGATAAAGTGAGGAAATATGTCTGGTGTAGATTTACTTCAAAAAACTATAATATATGCATACATACTATACTACATGAACTGTACCATTCTTGTGTCTGCGACCTACAGTACACGTTTGAAGGATTTACAAATTAACTTACCTTGCATAGTTTAATTATATTTTGGTACCCAGTGAAGACTGGATCACTTTTTCTAGCATATCGTTTACTGTACAGTATTTAACAATTCCGAACTTCCTGTCCACCTTGTGAACAAATTCTTAGTGGTACATTATATATGGCGTTACTGTTCCTCCCTAGTGCAGTTCTCATTTCAGACCTTGTACTTTATTCTGTGAGGCAAATCACTTCTGGACTATTCCTTATGACTTCCAGTAAGGCCTGCCTGTTGACACTGGGTCCCGCCACTATTTATCAACATTTCCATAATACACAACTGTTTTTACTCAAGACCCTGATAGGCCTAAATGACTCCAAAGTTCAAAATTGTTTTATAAGCTAGCATCTTTACTGTATATTGTAACTTAATAGCCACAGAGTAAAAAGAAACTGTTGCCAGATATTTCTGTAATGATGGACTCCTAATAAAGTACAATTATCCAAAAGGGCTCCAATATTGTCAAGTATATTGGTTTCCTATAGCATACAGGTCTTAGTAAACACACAATTGCATCTCCAAGTAATAATATTAACTTCAGAAGTACATGGATAGGTGCTGTATGGGATTCCAGTGGGTCCAACAAAAGTGGAAAACATGGAAATTTTCCCATTTCCCAGTGGGCTTAAACCTCCCATTGGTAATACAGGCTAAGAAAGAATGTCTGGGTGGGGGAATATGAAACCATCTCACCTTGAAGTTCTAATTACACATAACAATTCAGCAATTTCT
>WURT03069028.1:0-13528 GCA_009936505.3 Holothuria glaberrima
AAATTATTCTTATCATGTAAACGCCCGCCCATAAAGTTCTGCGGAACTAGGAGGGGCTCAGGCTAAAAGAAGAAGAACATGTACCGTTGAAAAAGTTCTGACAAAAAGTAGAGATTAACCACTAAATTCAAGAAGCACTCATGATATAGGTGGGATTTGTGCTCTTTGGCTTAGCTCCCAGCACACACTATAGGGGGGGGGGACTGACTAGACAAATTTCCTACCTGGTGTGAATATTACAGTCATGCTAGTTTAATGTGTTTCAATAATGAAGAAGTTCAAAAGTGCATAATAAGGGCAGCCAGCCTGATGTATTTACAAGCTTCACGTAAACAAAGCTGACAGCTGAATCATAAGGGTAGCAAATATTTTAGGCGAATATTTTGACGGACGAATATTCCAGTGAAGTGCCTGTATATGGTCCCATTTACAATGTTGACTTTTCGATGAAACTGCCCAGAAGCTAACAAATTGGTGCCCTGAAAATAATATGGATTTAGTGCCTTGTAGTGGAAGATGGTTGCATCTCACATTAGAAGGTATTAACGTACTTTTTCCTTTTGACGCGTCACTAGATTTTTTAATTCTCCATATTTCCGAAGCACTTATTTCTTAGATGCAACATGACTTATTGTTTCCGCTAATGGTAACTACGATTTCTCGGCAAAGTGATTCACAAATAATTCTCCTTATACGTTGAACCACTACTCAACCTTTTCATAGTAAATTATGAAAGTCACATACTTTAAATTCCTGTCATTGAACCTCTTCACTGCAGAGCAAGCTCTCATAGGCATTAAAGTAAGTCAGAGGTCGCATTGTTTGTTTGATCTTGGAGGCTCTTTTTAAAAGATTCGACTTTAATTGAAGCCACAGCTTAAATTGTAAGGATGGTCTTACCTTGCTACTCAAACTCCCTCCATAACGGATACAACTTATTGTGAACCTTACATTGGACCACACATACCTGTTTGTGTAATGAGCAGAACTTCAAGCTGTTACGAATGGGAAAAGTCCAGATTGTTGTCCCCTCTCGCTGAGACAGTAAAATGTACAACTTCCATAAAAATTCACAGTAATAATTAGCACATAGCCCGGTGCAGTTACGCCAGCGTAATACGGATTATCATTGCAATCCGTGCAGTAAATGCTCATCATACTGTACTCAAGTTCTTAGGTGTAAGGGCTTAGGTGGAATTTACGGGAAATCATTGTTTTCACAGTTTTTGTTTTTGTGGAACAGAATTTTAATTGTATGAGATTATCGTTTTATCTTCTTTAATATTTGCTAATGATAAAATAACCAGTAGCAATGCTCTGTTGAGCGATGTAAGTTATATGATGGTAGCAGAACAGTTTATCCAGGGGTGCAGCAAAGGTGTAATCTTTGAGGGTGTAGAGATCATGTTTTGCCGACACATGTGGTAATGGGTAAAACAAGCGCAAAGCACGAGCTCTAGCAGGTGGGGTCAAGGTGCCCGCCTTAGGGCCCTAGTGGGGTCCAGCGGCGAAGCCGCGGTGGGGGTCCAGGGAGTTAAGCCCCCGGAAGCTCTGAGGTTTTAGCATATTTCTGGGTAAAAAATGAAGTCTCAGGAAAGGTATATTTTGGTTCATAATACATTATCCAATGCAAAGATTCCTAATTATTTTTACGTGTTAAGTTATATTCTCCCGTCGTGCCAGTATACCTCAGTATCTGATCTTGACGTTCAGAATTTGAACACTATCCGTTCAGCATTTGAACACTAGACTCGTCAGGCGTCTAGGATGTCTCTCAAGGAGAGCCATGTAGTATGTTGTGCGATCGCCGGCCTGGGGGTATCTAAGGGGAGGGGCACCCCCTTTGAAATTTTTGGAAAAAAGTAGGTGTCCTTACATGCAATCTGGTGCCACATATGCTACCTTTTGAAGTAAAATTTGTGTTACAAAATTACGTATTTTTAGGATCTAAAAAAAAGAAAAAATTGGCATCCGTTAGGGGGGCCATGGCCCAATGCCCCCCCCCCTGCGTACGCCACTGTCTGTGGGTAAACCGCATCCCCAGGAATTTACAAAATGTGCTTGAAGTCAAGGTTAGGGAAACGGGCTAAGGATATCCTCTCCATGGGTAATCGGATGCTGCCGATCCCATGGTGACGATAAAAGTGAGGCATAATGTCCAGAAAGTGTTTTTTAAGAATGTCATTTGACCCGAAATAGAGCGCCTTTACGAAAGCCTTTAATTCCCTTTCTTCCCCCAGCGTAATCGGTTAGGCCATGTACTCGCAATGCTGACAGCTACAGTGCATCGCGTTCGAATTCTTACAGTGTACCGCTTTCGAATTCAAGTCTTGTTAGGCTTCTTTATCTTGCTTCTTGTTAATCATGTCATCGAAATTTCACTTTGGAGTTGTAAGTTTTACATTAGAACCATACTATACCTACATAGAAAGAAAGTGTAAATAATTTGTACATAGTTCATGTTTTTGATGTGCAATAAACTGAGGATATAATCCTCAAAAAAAAAATTAAACAATGAGAAGAAATTATAGCACAAGTCTGCTTTTTTTTTTTCTTTTTTAACTTGTGTCGATACAATTTGCTATACCTACATAGAAAGAAAGTGTAAATAATTTGTACATAGTTCATGTTTTTGATGTGCAATAAACTGAGGATAAAGTCCTCAAAAAAAAAAGTCAGCTTTTGCTGATAACGGTATATCACCATTAACAGTTAGAACTGTAAACGCTATGTAAATCGGCTGAAAATCGAAATAGCTAATAACAGACTCGCCGTGCGCTCCGGTTTCTCTTTCTCTTTTCCTTCCTTTTCATTTTCCGTCTTCCCTTTCACTCCCTTCCTTCCCCCTTTCCTTTCCCTTCTTCCCTCTTCTTTTCCTCCCCTACTCTTTTCCTCTTCTTTTCCTTCCCCTCTCCCCTTTTTGCCGACAGACCGAAAATTAGCCGACGGCAACCAAAGGTTGGGGGGTGTGACCCCCCACCCCCCTTCGCTACGGCCCTGAGTTCAGTTATGGATAAAGAGGGATTTTATGTGACGTCACGCAAGTGGGACTCCCAGGCGAACAAGCAGTAAGCGTATTTCCAGCACACGGGCACGGCATAACCATAGATACTACTGTGACACAATGGATGCTTGTCCTTAAAAGCGAACGACGCGCGATTTTGCCCTTCAAAATCAAAGAGACGCGCTATCACGTGACTCAATGAAACCCCTGTGTCATCCTTATAGAACAAAGTCTGAGTAAGAAAAAAACTATTGGTCCGATTAAGAAAATTTCGGACCAGATTTCGGATTGAAAATCGCTAAAATGTGACCAGCCCTAAACAATACCAACCATCGTATAGTAAAATCCTTGTACGTGTAAACTTTGCTATTTTCAAGAGGATTTAATATGTACTTGCCTGCAAGTACGGAATGTCTGGTTACTTTAGAGATTTCCCTATGCAACCAGTGACGTCGCAAAGCTGATAATATCATTTTAAACTTTGACACTGAGCTGTATGACTGGAGGACGTTAGTCAATATGAAATGTGCCTCGAAACTGAAAGCCGGAATGGGGGTTACGTGATGTAGGTTAGCTTACTCAAGTCGATTCCGCTGTCAGAGAAACCCTCATTTCGACCACCTGTTCTCATTTTCGTTTGTTGTGTGCTAACTGCATTGCTTTGCCCTATAGAGAACATTAACATGTTTTGGGCATAACATAGTATAACTAAGCAGTCTAGAGCGATAACAAGATCCCAAAGCTACCTATGTTGTGATTATCATTAAGCTAGTAGCATTTATTCTTACAGCAGGAACAGGGAGGTGATATTAGACCTCCTTGGTAGGATAAAGGACTAAGATCTAATACCTAGGTAAAACGTGAGGGGTAATGGATGCATTTTCTCTCCACAAAAACCTTTTTTTGTTACATTTGTAAGATGAAAGAAGCTAGGCTTATACAATAATTTATCAAATTTTGTCTTAAAGAATGTACTTAGAAAAATTTAAAAATACTAAGAATAAACTTAGACATCTATTTTTATTGAAAGGGAAGGGTGAACCGTTCCTCAGATCCCATCCTTGGACGACAATATGCAATATGGAATATCAAGTCCACCACCTCTCTCTTTGAGCTAGAATTAAAGTAAATGTCTATGATGGAGAGAGTAGATATCCCTAACTATCTGACTAAATTTTCTCATAAAAAGACGAAAAACAACAAGGTTTCATCACTTTAAGGAGCTCCGTAGAACGCCAGTGAATATACTTAATGTTCTTGTTACCTAACTGTCTGCTCACCTAGCATACCCAGAAAAGAATCCTCGGTCATCCAGTAAATCAGTCTACAAGTGAACTTATAACGATAGTGTTGATGACAACGTTACATCGTAAAGTCCATGAAACCGACAATAAATGAACTGGAATAGTGTAGGGTTTTGGGAGAAAGTACTGCACATTTTTTGCCAATACCTTGACCATATACAGATAACGTCTTGGTTCCCCGAAATACCGCAGCCGCCTCTCGCCATGCACGAGAAAAGTTAAGTTTTCGGGGAAAATATACCTCATTTTTTGGCGAACATGATGTTGCCTTCATAAATTGTATGTCAGAGAATTAATGGACTGATTGTTATTAATGGGGAAGAATTTGCAATATTTTTACAAGTTACGTCCGTTTATTTTAACACTGACAATGTAGACATTTTGAGCAAGTGTGGTTGTTCTACTCTAGGTCTGTTGGGCTAGTTTGGGATTTTTTCCAAAGCAAATCATGTCAAATTTTGAGAATGCTGGCTTCTTAACATCTTATCATTTATTTAGGGAGTGGTACTTACACTTTACGTATATATTTTCTTGAGGCTTTTGAAGAAAGTCTCAAAGAGGTACTTAAGAATTGATACAAAACGTAGGCCTATCTCATTAAAACAATTGATCAGCCACCGATTCCGAATCCCGTTAATTTATTTGATCAGATAAAGTGATCCGATAATGGGTTTGTTAGTATTTTTGGTACAAATATGATTGACTTATTAACCTGATTTCAGATCAGTGTCTAAATGATCCGGATTGGGGTCATATCATCCGTATGTTTTAATAGCACTAAGGAATGAATTTTATAGAAGCAGACTATTTTATTTAACTTTAAGTAATGTGTCTCATTACATTCTTAACTGAAAAGTGACGTGATAAACTGGTAGCATAAGAAACCGGCGAGGCTCAACAATCAGGAACAATAATCGCTTTTAGAGTGTTTACAACTACTCTAAATGTCATTCCATGTTTTTTATTACCAACTTACGATAATTTATAGCTTGAAAGGTTAACAAAAGAACAAAATGTGCAAACGATAAAAATATTATTGATAAATTCGAGTTTGCAAGTTTGCACGAAAAGATAGACAAATATAGGCCAACTGGAGCATTGAGGGCATTGCTCGGTGGCATTTAGTAAGGCTCTTATATGAAAAAGAAACATTTTGTTCAGAACATGTCGTCCAAGTCCCTTACCAAAAGTTTGTTCCTCGTAAAGATTATCTTTTTTGAAGATGGGTTACTTTTCTCAAGATGTCCTTCCAGGTTTTCTCAAGGCTGCCAAGAATTTGCTGCCAAGTGGGCAGATTGCTTTAGATTCCATATGTTGTATTCTCTAATCAAATACCTTGATGGTCCTTAAAATTTGATACTGTTGGAATATTTAGATATTTTCCCGTACAGATCTGGAGCAAAATTGTTCCTTACCTATACTGTTCGTTAACAAAGTTTTTAAATATTCAATAGAGTGGCATCAACATTAAAAACAAATACAAACGTTACGTCTGATCAATATGCCCAGATGACAACACAAATTTCCCATCATACAATGTGGAAGCTGAAAAATTAGTATCTTTTAATTGCAAGGTTCTAGTGCGATGGGATATTCAATGCCTTATACAGAAAACTTTACAGGATTTTTATTTTGAAAACGTCAGATTTAAACATGGTTTTGAGGATTCCGTTTTAAAAAAGATGTGCTGGTTACAAGATATTTACTCTTGACAAAGTAACATTTGAAAAATGCTACAAATGATTAAATAAGTTATAGAATTTAAAATGAGAAAGTAACATTTGTAAAATGCCACACATGACTGGAATCAAGTAATGGAATTTAAAAATAAGTATTCATCGAAAAGCACTTGATTGCTTTTTCCATCTCATATTCCTTTGGATCGTTTGCCATTCCACGGTGATCTACCATCTTCGACTAAAAGCCATTAGACATAAACAAGACATCGTGAGAAAATGCCGGTTTTCTACCACATTGGTGCCTTCTAGGAATGAAATGTACTGCTTGATTGTTGGGTCTCGAAACTTTAAAAATGCAGATGAATATCAGAAAGATTGATGCTCTTAGTCTGAGAGTAAACGAAGAAAAGATCTTTTCAACTCGTCACTGTTTGATCCGAGAGCAACCTTCCCACACTCTCTTTTACCACGTATTTACTGAAAGCAAGAAGTACATATAACATAAACCAAATTTGTTATGTTGACTAAAGGTTTTCATTAATTTCATATGAAAGTAAATTGGAAGAATGAAGAGCTTGCTCCTCAATCAACAAATGTCCTTGTAAAGTTTCAACAAATGCTCATTTGTCAAATTACTCGTCCCAAACCATTTTAATGGTCCAAACGTGTCTTCTCTCAGAGAAGATAGTTTATATTACATCGCAAGGATTACACCCACACAATGATTGAGAAGTTTTTAAAAGCCGAATAGTGTTATATAAAGTTCTACGTAATTATATTTGAAACGGTTATTATTGAATACAAATCAAAACTAAATAGATGAAGATTAAACAATCGTGGGAACAATTAGAATTCAGCTGCTATATGGCAGCTGAAACCTACAAAAAATTAAATTCATATCAAGGCTTCTAACTCTAAGGGCATTAAAATGTGGCAATTATGAAAATTTATGGTCGTCTGGGATGAGTCTGCTTTTTCGTTCCCTATCCTGTCTATGAACGGCCGACGACTTGACTGTGTTACACGTATGTGTTCTTTGTTTCTTGTAATTTGCATTCAAATGTAACGCAGGACGACCTTATTAAAGCTTGACATTGACCTTACGGATTGACGTCATCGTCTACCTATTCTCTCTACCCCGCAGACTGCCAGAGGACAATTTACTGTTCCATTACATGTACGGTAATAGTTGCTTTGATCATTTATTTTGACTAACTTGGTTGTCCTACAAGCACACAAGAAAAAAACTTTAAACACGTTAATAATATAAAACTTTACATTTTACATCTTCCTAGAAAATGTAGATTCGGTGTTATCAGGAGGTGAATATTGAAAGGTTTTGTAAAACTTGCTTGGTTATGTAGGTTTTAAAGTCAAAGGTCAATTCAGGGTTATTTTAGCAAAAAGGGCTATTTTGGCGGTCAAAATGTTTTACCTAGCACTGATCGGTGATCATTGCGTGTGGACAGTACCATCATTGAACAATGATACATATGGGATGTTAAGTAATATGAGAGAAAAGGTCATGTAGTTGTTATTTTTAACTGGAACCGGCCATTTTAGGGGCCGGTTCACTTCACGGTCTTCATCGATGCTGAGTCACCACTATGGGATATTTTGATGAATGAAATAGTACAATGGTGCCGGCAGAAGTTGGTGACGGGGGTGGGTGGATACATCCCACGCAAATACCCCCACAAAGTCAATGTAAATTGTGCATATGCGCATCTACCCTGGGTTACACCGCGTCAGAATCTTCTATCGTCCTGGGGAGGGGTTTAAGGGGAGTGATGTGTCACTCCCTCCCCTTTGGGACATTTAATTTTTGTTCGTTTAACGTGGCTTAGATGTAAATGGTGATTTTTGTGGCGAATTTGAAAACTGATCTGAACTGTTGAAGATTCTCATAGTGCAGTGAATTTTTTATGTTTGGTTGGGTGTAAGGGAAGGGTATGTTGTCTAAGTGGAGGGGCGACGACTCATCCCCTTGAGAAACTTTTGTTCACGCTAGGTGATTTAAATGCAAGATGGTACTACCTTTGGCAAATATTTGAACTACAGTAATTACATGCTCAGACATTCTTATTTATCAGTGATACTTTGGTCGTGGCATGGCACCAGTTCTACAAAAATTTATTAGGACAAATACATTCTTCCAATCTTTCACATCTTACTATCGTACAAATATTACTGTATAGGCTACTCGTGATATAAGATTGCTCTAGGATCTTCCTTTGATGTGATGTCCCTACTACACTAGGTTGGAGATATACCTCTTTTCTCGGAAGAGGGTGGGCCTATTGGTCCGAATACTATTACCATGCGGTCATGAGAAGCGGAGTGCGAACCGTGACAAATGCGCACAAAGCGAGCCGAAATTTTTTGTTAGAAATCTTTCCTGTGACAAAAATCCCATGCGGACTATGCATCCAGAAACTCTCAATTCACTAATAAAATTTACCTGTCAATTAGACGGTGCCTCTTTTTCCTGATAAATTCTTAAAAGCTTTAATGAAATATGTCTTCTCTTGAATTCCCATGTCTCACATTCTTGCATTGCTGTGCTCCTCTATAATCACTTCTACGGACACGAACAATCGGCCTAAAAGTCCTCACCAATGAATAGTGCGAATATATCTGAGACGGTATTGATAAAAAGCACAGCCATGAAAAGTTCCTGGGAGAGCGCGAAGCTGGCGAAAAATTTTGATGGTTTGCGGAAGATTTTTGAAAATGTCAAAAGTTTCAGAACGACTTGTGATAGATATTGATTAACACTAATCATCACTCAGTCGAAAACACACATCACACACTCACTCCCTACAGAAATAACGCGTCTAGGGCTCATTTAAAAAAATGTTCGGATATTTGCAGAAATCGATGGGGGAGGGGGAACGGGGACACGTGCCTCCACGTCCCCGGTACCGTCGCTTCTGAAATAGTGTTCATATAAACTAAATTGTCACATAAGGAGAAGTCGTCTCAGCTCACTTGTCTTCTTCGCTTTTTAGTCTATGACCACTGTACGGTCGACATTAGAAACTTTCAAACGTCTTTTCAGTAATGCGCGGGGGTCCTCCTTTGGGAAAATTCTGAAATTTTAACTGCCTGGGATTTTTAGAAATACTAAAATCTGTCATGACCCGGGACGAGGTTGTTAAGGACTCCTCACTTATTTGTCCCTATGCCGTCGGAAAGGACACAGGGGTCAATATGAATGAGGCAGCGGCCTTTTGAGATGTAGAACCTGATTGGGAACCTTTAGATGCCCCAAGCGGATAGTGTTATGGTAATCCACCATTTCTATCCCCAGACTTGACTTTCAAACAGGAACATTGTTTTTCAACCTCGTGGTTTCTATGATCATTTCCGAAAATTAGCACAAACGTCGGGGCCACCGATGAGGCAGGGGAGTATTAAAAGGAGCCATGGGCAATCAGGGCACAATCAGTTCCCGCTCACAATGCAATGCGATCTTGTGTTCCTCCCTCTCTCTATCCTTCAAATCTCTCTTTCCTTTCACTTCCCTTCCATAGGTTTTTCGCTATCTTTCTTTCCCTTCCTCCTCCCTTCTCTCGTTCACTCTCTTTCTTTTTCTCAGCATCTGGCCCAAGGTAGCCACGAATCGAGCGACCCATGCGCCGATCGCCACATCGCCACAACGGCCAGTCCGCCTATTTTTATAAACGTCAAACTTTTGAAAAAATGGTTCCTCCCACTTCTCTTCACAAAAACACATTGTAGACGATTGGAATCATTGGAAAAGGTCCAATTATCAAACACATAGTAACACATTAATACCAGAAATTAGTGTTCTTGCTTTAAACCTTGAAAGCAGAAATTAATGTTTTTACATTAAGCCCATTTTTATTTTGTATGTTGGTTCAATAATCGAATGGTGTATCGAAAAGTTTGTTTTGAGTCGACTTCAAACATTAAATAAAAAATTCAAATTTTGAATATGTCTAAAATTGTCGAACTTTACCCTAAAGCTTTCGACAGCTATGTGCCATCGGTGCCGTCATCCACTCTCTTGTCAAGTAAATGTCTTCCATTCCCTGATGAAACTGACAGAATTATGGCCCTCTTCTAATTTGGAAGTTAATAATTTCAAGAGGCTCAGGACAGCTTGTACATCGAATTCCTCGTGAAATACCTTCAGTCAGCAATGACGTGTCAAAATCTAATAAGCACAGATACACCTCTGTCCCGTGATGATTAGTAGTGTCCCAGATACCAAAAACATTAACATAATAATTATTGTTATGTCCTAAATTGTCGCCAATATTCGAGACTCTCTCTCAAAGAAGCTCACAAAATAGTTAGTTAGATGAGGTTTTACGGCTCAGTTTTTAACCAATTGCTTTAAGTCGGGCCGGCCACGGCCTTTTTTCCAGTTGTGGCTCACTGGCTTGTTTTCCCTACTCCATTGCTTATGCTGAGCACCAAGCACAATGACAATAGGTTCATTTTTTAAAGTCTTTGGTATGACCCGGTCATGACCCCGGCTGCAAGTGGGATACTCTAACCACTTGACTATGCACTAAACACGAATAAGATCACCCTTGAAAGAAACATTGATATTCTGGAGAGAGATAGTTGATAAGCTATTGTTCCCAGTACCTTTCCTTTGTGGATACAAAAAGTCTTATCCAACAAGGTGTAACAGGGTTTTGTCAGTTATGATATGTGGGTCTAGTTTTTCAATTAATAATCAGTCATCATAAAATAGGTGTCTGCTTCTCTGCTGTAACTCGTTTCAAGTACATACGTAGTCAAATGATCACAAATAATTTCGTTGTATAATACGACTCAACGTAATTTTCTCAATATAGTCAATTGCACGGAAACTTCAAGGGCATACCCAGTGATAAATAATCCATTTTACATTCTGTCAAACCGGAATTTGGTGCAATATTTGACTAAAAATCACTTCTTGCCCTGTTTTATACATAGTCAAATAATCCAAATGAAGTCAAATAGATAAACAGATTAGGTTCTCTGCTTGGTTGATCAGATTTAGTCCTAGCTTGAACATATGTTCTTAGAAATTTTCAGAATGTACGCTTTCAGACAAAGGTCTATAAATGAGTCTCAGGCTAACCTTAAAATACCACATGGGCGTAGTACTCAAACTCCTAAAGAATACCTTCTGTGCCGTCCTTAAAGATCTAAAAATAATAGATGAGATGATCGATTAAATTAGCCCATGTTATCCAATGTTACATAAATAATTTCAAAGAAAAAGTAATTCTCCACGGGGGGTTACTAAATATTGAATACTTTAACTTACCGTACTTACCTCAATTATTCATCTGAAGCAAGTGTTTTGACCATTAAATGACTGAATATGTTTTCGTTGGTAAAATGTACGCAAGCGTTTTGCTTAATTTACCTTAAACTGCACTATTCACTGAAAATTCTGGAAATTTTAGTATTCTTAAGGGTAGGGTTGAACGTCTCACCTACTGTAATCTGTGAATCTTACAGTTTTTATCTGCCTTCTGAGAGGACATGGAAAATAGTGGCTGAGCCCTTGTTGCTAATTCACGTTCAATTATTTAGTGTCGTCAGCAGGCCATTTCTTTCATCCGATTTAGTAAACAGCAGACTCTATCATCATATTATTTTGCAGGTTTTTGCACTATTTGCATTAACTGTCCTGTATTCTTTCAGCTCGGGCACAATTTATTGGATTCTATTGTTCCTGAATAGAGTTTTTACCTCCAGGGATATAAAGATGGAGATTAAAAGATGGTTAAGATAGATTCTTTCTAAGCATTTCAATTACTGATTACTTTGGTTTTGCACTTAGCCGAGAAATTATTCTTAGAGCAGAATGTGATCTTCCGATAACTTCAAAAAAAGTAAGAAAGCACATTCTGACAGGAAGGAGAAGAAGATAGTTGTTGTCAAAATGGAAGGACTTTTCCGTTTGTAATGCTGAAAAGAGATTAGATGGCATGTTGCTTTGCAAGATACGAGCTTGGCATGAAGTGATATCTTGAAAATGCGGTGTCTCATGGAAAAAGCATGATGCCATCTGAGAAAACTGATTCAGCAAACCATTTCCTTTGAGTTCCGATGTTGAAACCCTGCATGGAAGACAAAGGCTGTTTCTGTGACGTCACAACGCGAAATTTGAATAAGGCAAGCCAAGTCTCCTGCGCTGCTTTCGGGGTTCGATGTCGCCTAACGTACCACAGTGAATGTAGTACAGTGCAGTATTCGGTGAGCAGGCGACACCCTTTTGCTCTAATCTCAATTTCACGATTTACCGTCATTTCTTAAAGGTCGTGTGACATGCCACCAACAACACCTGTTTAACTCCTCAGTTAAAGAATTAAGTTCTCCAATGAAAGATCCGTTGGAACTGTTTTAACATCTTTTACCGTTCTCAAAATATACGTCTTCAAAGTTCAATGTTTTCGGAAGAAACTCATTGCCTTTGCAAAAATTATGATGTGGAGTGTTGCACAGTGTTAAGATTTCTTTTTTTAACCCTATATAAATTATTTCTTAACTACTGATCAGACAGATTACAGTTTGTTGAGTGATATCAATGTTTCTGAAGAAAAGAATTTTGACTTTTATAATAAACCCCACAGGGGATAACAATGCTACCGGTGTCCTTGAAATTAAGGGTGAAAAAACTAAGGCTTACACGAGCCATATATGGTATGTTCATCTTTCGTTATCGCATATTTGCATATTTAGCTCATGTTTATTCATGATACAAGTGTGAAATAAAAATTTACCCTGTAAAATGGTCAATATTTGATGGATTTTAATGGGAATTGCGGCTATTTTATGGATTTTTAATGTTGTTTACACCAAATATCCAACTATGTTATTTTCATGTCACACAGCCTTTAACAGCCTCAAGAAGTGTTTTACCGCTATGTGTATCGTATTGTAGTTTTATGGTTTATCTAAGTATGACCGTTTTCAGGTACATTCCAACAGTAAAATCGGGGTACAATGTTGTGTGAGAGTTAATGTGCTATGTGTTGAGCATTATTGCTTTAGATATTACGTAAGTCTATCAAATATACTATTAAGTGCGTAATACCTGAAACTTTTCAACTACTTATGTAATCCTGACAGTAGATCATAAGGTTATTAACTCTCCAGGACTTCTGTGATAAGTGAGAAAACAGAAATTTTAAACAAGAAGTGATCACTAAATTTCCAATATTACTAACAGAATGGTAAAATTGAAATCAAATTAGAGGCTCTGCTCACTGATATAATGATCAATCAATTTTATGTGTACATTTATTTTAACTGAAACAGGTAGATAACGGAAACTCATTAAGAGTTCACACATGTTCGTCGTGAGATGAAGAGAAGCCATACATAATACAAGGCTATAATATATTTGATTTATCAAACTTGAGCAACTTGAGAACCTTCAGCACAAAGTCATTAAAACATTATCAAAAGTATAGTATGATCATCTTCTTTATTATTATTATTATTATTATTATTATTATTATTATTATTATTATTATTATTATTATTATTATTATTATTATTAT
>WURT03069039.1:0-13528 GCA_009936505.3 Holothuria glaberrima
TGTAAGTTCAAACATTCCTTCAAAAGTGTCCTCTTCTTAAGTAAGAAACCAAGATATTGACAATTTTTTTACTTTTAGGGAAATGAAAAGGGGGGATTTTACCCTCCTTCTTTTGGAAAGGGGGGGACAAATCCCCCCTTTCCCCCCCCCTTGACGGAAACCCTGCCTGTAGTGGTGTGACTCATGCACAGTTGTGAGCAAGATCCACGGTCTTTCCGCTGCTTGCCTTATTATACACCCAAAGGATGTACAGTATTAGTATTGCTCATGACAAAAACATGCAGTATTGCTGTTGTAAATGCATATGTTGTGATTGTTTAGTTGCATTGACAGATCAAATATACAGTACTAGTGAAAGTCGAGATTTACCTCCATGCACTAAGTTTGGTCTGGTGAAAACCCTGGATGTTGCTATAGTGTGTCGTGTTTTGTGATTTTAACAGTTTTGCAATGAAATTTTATACTGCTGCTACTCCTTTATTTTCCAGCGAAAAAAAATGGCGTATTACTGTTATGTGAGAGTTAAAAAATAGCTGCGACATTCGTAACTTGAAATTTTGGGTTGAAAAGGTTTCATCTGGACTGTTGTGTAGAACTCCCTGAGTTTTCTTGTTATCTATTATTAAGACCCACAAGAAGAAAAGTGTGATCCTCCACGTACACTACATGAACAAAAAAAGCCTAAGTTGTCCTTATTCATTATAGCCTACATCAGAAACCAACTGACTGGCACTGAAACATGGTTTCATAATGGCAGTGTAAGGACCAGGCGGTAACGAATACCTACTGTAGGCTACACCAGCTCTCCACACACTAGGCCTACAGCCCTTTGCTAAGCACTAAGTATACTAGGGTGCCTGTTGACTGCAGGGGCCCGTCAAGTGTGCACCTAGCATAAGTTGTACACACTAAGACTTGTATAATAGATTTCTTAAGTGCGCATTCGACGGTCACCCCTGTATACTGTAACTTTAATGTAGGCCAAGTTGTAACTTACAGGCTGCCTGGCCTTGTCGCTAATACCAGTTCCACGAAGTCTGTACCCCGTGGTTAGTAGTATGACTAAGAGAGTCATCAAAAATGATCTAAAAGAGTGCCGTTGAATTATTTGTTTATTTTAATTGTAGATCACAATTCCTTCGAGTTTTCATATCAAAGTCGTGCTGCCATCTCGAGAATTACCATAGGCTACAGTACTGACAACTAACTTACTGCTAGACAAAGGCCATTCTAGCGCTACACAGTACAGTATACAAACACCTAACTTAGGCTACAGTGCGGTAAAGTTCCCAACACTATTCAGGAGAAGAATGCCATTGTTATAAAGCTAGCTTCTGCCGAATAAAAACAGTAATCGAATTCCAAAATACTCGACCTCTCCTCTAAAAATTGAGTATAACTTCGGTAATGGGCCATGGCCAGGACCTCTGTCCGACATTTTCAGTTTGGACCCTTTTCACTTGACACTTCAGCTTGTTTTGAAGCTATCACCGGATTCATCTTCGTATTCATCCTCGTATTCATCCACGGATGAGTACGAATGAAAACTGAGCCGACTTTTCGAAGTGGTGAGTGTACTGGGGTTGGGGAGGATGGGGTAGGGTGTGGTCGGGTGGGGGAGGGTGGGGGAAAGGGGCACACCAACATGAAGGACTGTGTCACTGCTGCATCTAAGTGAGGTGCAGCACCTCCATTAGGGGTTACTCCCCGGACCCACTGTAGCCGATGGCCCCTGGCGAGGTCCAGGAATGACACTCCATTGGGGGTCCAGGGATGCAGTCCATGAGGAGGCTCTGCGGTATTTAAAAAAAAAAAAATGTGAATGTTAGATGGAATTTGACTATCTCTAAAATGTCACTGCATGTGCACTTCAACAGGCCACAAGAAATCACAATGGCCACTGTGTTAGCCAGCTCACTCGCACTAACGGATTTAATGATGGGGTGGTTGTGAATGGCGACAGCCGATTATGTTAATGTGCGCACTTACCTTAAAAATAAATTTAACCATGCTGCCCGATAGGAATTAATGTTGAGACAACTAGCTTCTAAGTATATATGCCACAGGGACCTTCAAATTGGAGCAACCGCCAAGGTATATGACGGCTGCAGCTTAGCGAAGGCGATCAGGGGGGGGGCAGGAGCCCGGCCTCTCCTTAAGGTTTCTTTTCCTGGCGTTTCCCTTACTCATATGACCAGGGCCGTAGCGAGCGGGGGTGTGGGGGTGTCCACCGCCACTAAATATTGGGTCCGCCGTCGGCAAAATTTCGGCCTGTCGGCAAAAAAGGGGAGAGGGGAAGGAAAAGAGGGGAGGAGGAAAAGAAGAGGGAAAAAAGGAAAGGAAGGGGGAGGGAAGGGAGTGAAAGGGAAGACGGAGAATAAAAGAAAGAAGACAGAGAGAAAGAGAAAGAGAGAACTGGAGCCCGACCAGTCTGTTATCGGCTATTTCGATTTTCGACTCTTCATCTAATTGGCCCATTCAAGTTGAATGCCCGTCGGCAAATTCACCATGCATGTGACGGCGTATCAACGGCCGACGGTGTTAATACCTGGTGAAGGGCCTCCGGGGCTGAGTTCTCTTCCTTGAACCCCACCTGGGTGCTGCCCGCCAGGAACACTGCCCGCCAGGAACCCTTGTTACGCCCTGGCAGTGGCGTAACAAGGGGCAGGGAAGGGCAGCCGCCCTCTCTACACAGGCCAGGGTAGATGATAAAAGAAAATTGAAAAAAAGATAGGAAGACAAAGAATGAGAAAATGGAAAGAGGAGGAAAAGGAAAATGAAAGCTTTTGTACTTGTAACGCCCCTCCGCCTCCGGTACACAGTACTAGCTGTCGTCGACTGGATAGATTGTCGTAGGCTTATATATGAGTTCCTTGCTTAATACTGTATGTTGACAATGATGGTGTTGCCCATATTCAGTCTTCAGATTTCAAGCAAGTATTTCAGTCTTTATAATCCAAGCATGTAGTCGTGGATTCGAGTTTAGCTCGGGAGTTGGAAGCTGGAACTAGGTTTGGGCTGTATACTTCTTGCTCCTCGCATCAATATGGGATCTTTGAATAATCTAGTTGATGTGAAACATAGCAATGGAAGTACGTATTTTGCTGTTTTACATTTCCTAAACATTTTTACCACTCACTTCGCGCTCACTTACTATAGATGGTGAATGTCAATACATTTACGACAGAAAAGCGTTATGAAATGCACTTGTTACTCCTCCACCTTTTGCTGTACCTATCAGGGAGGTGATATATCCACTCCCTTTCGCTCATTCCCCATTTCTGGAATATGTTCTTCTGGGTTCTGGTCCACAATTAATAAAATACGAAAAGTTATAAAAGTGTTCGACGTCATACTACATAATGTCATTTGGACTCGGACTTTGGGTCTCGACGGTGATGGGGAGCTTGATCCTGTCGATCAAGGGCATGTAAAGAATTAAAGATATTATTTTAGTTTAACTAGGCAGCTCTTACTCAACATACTTTTAATTAGTGCCTTTCGGAAAGTTTCAAAAGAAAGTTATAGCATGCCCATTCATTTGAATTTGAAAATATTCAAGGCGTTGTCAAATAGGTTTTAATGGTCGAGATCGAGATGATGCCCAAAGTGGCCGTAGCGCCCTGAAGGAAAAAGAAGAAAATTCGAACGTCATTCTGTTTCCGCCACCGTGGCAGTCTCGGTCAATGTCAGCTCTTTTTGTCGAGGTCGAGGTAATATTTTCCGACCGAGGAAATCACAATTTTGAACCAGGCACGGTATCGAGTTTAGTTAACCGATATCAACATGATTTACGACTGTTGTGCTATTGAATTCATCCTGAACATGTAAGTTAGTGTAGATGTCCTACACAACTTGAATCATTAGATAACCTACGTTGCGACAGGCTTGGTAAGAAGCATACTTTTTTAAAACCTGAAGGGAAAAATTATTGTTGCAAACAATGCTTGTTTTGTGGGGTCTGTGGAAACTAATATGGTTAACAGGGACCTCGCATTTGGTATGAGCCTCGGTCATAGACGTACGGGACTCTTCCAATTTGGGGGCAGACATTTTTTTGTCCGAATCTCAAACAGTTGCCCGAATTTTGTTGCAGTTTAGGTAGGGTTACCATATTTATCTTCTGGACAGGAGGACATAGAACGCTGTCCTGGGGGAGGGGTCTAATGGAAGGAGTGCCCCCTCCCCATTGGAAATTTTTCGGTTTTCAAAGGTGTCTTGATGCAAAATGGTGCAATATTTGTTCCTTTAACCAGAGTTTCTTTAACTTGAATGAAGTATGTTTTGGTTAGAGTTCCGACCAACGCTCATGTCACCCTACCAAAAAACTTGACGTCACGATGATGGGATACCCAAAAAGGGTAACACATATAACTGGAACGTGTCTATGCTAACGGCGGCTTGGCGCACAGGTTTGTCATATCTGGTGCGTGCCTCTCGAGTCTCGGAACACGCAGTTGTCAGACCGCGCTGTCCGGCAACGAAGGTAGCAGACGCCGTACTCATTGTACAACAGTAGGTAGACCTATAGGCCCGAGCGATGCATTTTGAGGTCACTTAATTATACAAGTGAAGTACGTACGTAGAACAACTTGCTAATGCGGGACGTGGAATCTATATAGTCCTTGTATTTGTGAAGAAATATAAGGTAGGATACTGTTATATTTATTCTCTGGTCAGGCCTATAGTAAGACCAGTAAAGCTTTCAAAATATTTAGCCCACAAAGCAAAATAAGGGAAAACCCGTCAGATCCTGTGAGAAATAAATGAAATCCGGACATTGTGGGCAATTTCAAAAATCCGCCCGGATGCCTGCGGGAACCAGTAAAATAAGACATGTCCGGGTAAAACCGGACGTCACTTCGTCCCCACGTTTAGGTGCATACAATAGGCCAACGAACCACTAGATGTGCTCGAAGAGCGAGAAAATGTTTGCACATTTTTCGAGTTTTCAATGAAAAATCTGGGAACTCAGAAGAAAATTCGGGCAATTTTTCACTTTTACTTCATCTCTGCCGGAATTTCACTTGTTCTGTGCCCGAATTTTTGTCGTTTCTTGCCCTGAATTTTCGACCTCGGTTTTTTTTTGGGGGGAGGGGGTAGTCTGCCCCTGCTCCCCTCCTTGTACGCCTATCGCCTCGGTTTGATTTCCGGAGCCAAAGGCTGGGGGTAGTCTGCCCCTGCTCCCCTCCTCGTACGCCTATGGCCTCGGTTGAATTTCCGAAGCCAAAAGCTGATCGCAAGGCTGAGGTATTAACCTACGCAGTCCAAGAGTAAGACAACAAAGCTCATTCTCAAGGTGGTGCTGGAAAATACCTGGCGCTACCAGGGATCAGGCTATGGTCATGAACGGGGCCTTCGCTTAGCCAAGTGATATTGTACTTAAGAAATTGTGAAAGGTGGAAGGCTTGTCATCCAAGATTTATCAGATTCCTGCCAGTTCATCTAATTGTACCCTTGTGCAATACGCTTCATCTCAATTCCCATCTTCCATCTAGCAATTTGCTTTAAGAGCTGAGATTAGCGCTCTACTGCTGGGACCGTCTCAAATTTCGAACTATTCATTCGATCGTTTGTTTTTGTCCGCAAGAGTGATTACAGAGGAGCACGGCATTGCACGAATGCAAAAAGGGGAATTTAAGAAAAGACACATTTCAAGAAAATTATTACAAATTATCAGGCACAAGATTCGCCGTCTAATTAGCAGAAAAAAAATATTAGGGGATTGAGAGTTTCCGGTGCATAGTTTGCATGGACTTTTTGTCATGGAAAAACTTTCTATTGCAAAATTTTGGCACCCTTCGCGAGCATTCGTCAAGGTTTGCATTCCACATTTCATGACCATTGGGTAACAACATTTAAACAGAGGTATTTCTCCAAAATATGTAGAGACCCCGCATCAGGGGGGATCCTATAGAACAAGCTAATATCATGAGTCTCTTATAAAATAACAATATTTTGCAGCTTGATGTGCAACATTGGCGGTATGAATTTGTTGTTTTGTATTTTTGTAGAACGGTGGTAAGAAAATATTAATCACATGTTACGATCTTAAAGACCTTAAGCAAACTATTTTGTGCATATAAGACTTTAGTTATCAAAGCGAGACGCAAGCAGCTTACGGTCCTCTTGTTTACACACTTCTACACATTTCCAACTATAAAACTGTGGGGGAGCTATTCTTGGAGATAAAAATTTACTTTTTTCAAAATGATTTTTAAATGATAAAATTGCATTGAATAGTCGGCCTTAAAATGTCATCGACCCGGCCTCGGTCCAATGTCCGGGGTCCACGAGAAACGGGTTATAGGCCGCGAAAACCGGCCAGAGGACAAATACATCAACAGGACCTCCAATGAGTCTTGCAGGGGCAGTTCCAGAATTTTTTAGGGGGGTGTGAATGTTTGATACAGGATCCGATCAAAGATCCGGGGGAGGTGGGCAGGGTTCTACCCAAAATGGCAGGACTATCTAAGCGGAGCGCCACCATCGGTTAACGCGGAGCGTACAAGAAAATTTTTGGAATTTACAGCTCCCCCCTCCCCCTCAGATGGCCGGAAACGGCAATTCCCGAGTGTTTAAGCTCTATGTACACAGCCTTAAAAATGGGATCTCGTGCCTGAAATTTTCAATTTATCCAAAAGAAAAAAAGAAAATATGAAAAATTGTAATATATTTTTGATGGGTTTAGGTGATACTTTTAGATGAGCAGTTGAATTCACTCTTCAATAAAGACAAGAATTATAATGAATTATGCATTCTCTTTCATTTATTCAACATTATAACACAGTCCTAACAGGATACGCAGCAATGATTGCTGGCTTATAGGGTCGTCACGTTTAAACGGTTGAACGAACGATCGGCCGTTACTACCGTGCCTAATTCAACCAATCATTGACCAAACACTGTGGTAGGAGTAGTCATTAATGCAGTTTTGGGCAGATAGCATGGGCGCAAATCCTGCTGAGGAGAGCGGGACGCGTCCCCACCAACATTTTCAGTGGTGGGAACATGATATACCGTGTCCCCAACAATTTATCGTGGCCAAATTTTCTTATTCCCCTCACCTGTATTGGACTTTGGCGCAGTTTGATCCAGGATTGTGCAAATTTACTGATGACATACTACAAAAGACGAGAATTTAGACTATTACTATTGACACTGTGGCCTCTGAAGTATCACGAGTTCTTAATTTATTATATTTATCTCCAGTTATTAAATAAAAGACGGAAATCGCATTTGCGGCAGTCTATAATAGTTTTCTGTGAGAGGACCCATCGTATACAAAAGTCTACCTGGATTATTTATCCAAACTATAAAAATAACTCGCTAGATCATCGCAACAAAAATCTCATGAGAAATTTACGAGAAATTGTGACCTCAGAGGAACTCGCGAGCATAATCTTGCGAGAATAAGAATCTCGAGAGAAAATCCTTGCGAAAATATGTATGCGAGAGAACGGTTACATTACGAGGTATACCTCACGAGGAGTCTCTTCTCTTGAGAACATTCCATGTGAGAAGAGCTATTCCACGAGGAAAGCTTTGTAAAAAGGGCTAAATATCTAAGCCATCTAGATCTAAAAATTAAGGAGGTTTGGGAGCATCACTGGGTCTGGGAAGTGTTACTTGTAGCGATCTGTGAGTATATTTGCCAAAAAAATCCTGTACGCTACGCGAGATCCCATGGTCGCGCTCCGCTTAGAAAGTATTGGGGAACAAACGTTCGTCCCCACCATTACTAGTCCAAGACAGATCTGCGCCCGTGACAGATAGAGTGATAGAATGAATGATAGAGTGATAGATAGAAAACACGCTGCCATAAGCCCATACCACTTTTAGTGTGAGCTAAAACAATGTGTAATCGACGTACATGTACTAAGTGCATGAACCGTGCCAGTTGGCAAAACGACTCCGAATGCATTCCGAAGTTGCTAAGTTGAGACAGACTCTTTGTCGATTTCCGGTATAATCGTCTGAGTGCCCTTTGTGAAATCTAACCATGGAATGTTCATTTCTTTAATTCTCTCTGGTGTTATCTTCGGTCTTCTCAAGTCCAGAGTGTATTTAGACTCATTTTGCCAGATGGTCACTTATTAATAGTTAATTTTACTTTGGTAAAATTTAGTCATTAACAGGTTATTCCATTCAATTCGAGAACTGATGCAAAACACCTACAGAAACTCACTCGGGAAGAGTGGAAACACTGGCTAAACACCTCTGCAGCTTTTAAAACTACTCGGTCGGTCAAGGAGACAATCTATTGGCCCGTGTTTTGAGCTACAGTTAAAACTGGTGGAGTGGAGTAATGAATAAACAACTTCTCAATTTTGACACTTATGGCAGGTCAATTGGTTGATAAGTAACCGATAAATCGCTGACAGCATAGAGATAGAAATAAGGTGTTTTGGGAGAGGCAACAGATTAAAAGCAAAAACTTGCCGGAGTTTTCGTATAAGTTTCTGATTGCTACGCCATTTCAGCAGGCTAATTCTGGTGAATATGGAAGAGCAACTACGACTGTCGTATTTTCTCTCTGGAAAAAAAACTTGACGGATGGAGGGATGGAGGCTGAACGGGTGGTGGCGCACTGATTAAAACGAAAATAGCTTATTTTTAAAACCGTTTCCTAATACTGACAAAGGCGGCTTACGCTTTAACCACAACTTCAGCATAGACGTAGGAAGCTGTTTGAGGCTGGGGGGGGGGGGGGCTGAACCTTGTTTCGGATCGCCATCCTGGGGAGGAGTCTAAGGTGTTCCCCCTCCCCTTTGTAAACATTTTGGATATTTTAGGATCCTTTGATGCGATTTGGTGTAACATTTTGGACAAATTTCAAGGTAGATTATTGCAAATATTTAAACATTTCTAACTTAAATTACTTCAAGGTTTTGACATTTTTTTCAGAGAAGTGTTGAAAAATTTGTGGATATTTTAGGGCCCTTAGATGCGAATTGGTGCATCACTCTGGATAAATTTCAAGGGTAAATTACTTCAATTTTTTTGAAATTTCTTACTTAAATTACTGCCAATTTTTCACATTTCTTACTTCAATTATTGCAAATTTTTGACATTTTTTTCCAAAGAAGAGGGGGTGTCCCCCAACGTTGGAAATTTTTTTTGATATTTTAGGGTCCTTAGATGCACTGGCGTCCGAGGGGGGTGGGGCATTGGGCCATACCCCCCCTCACTGATGCCTTTTTTAGATCCTAACATAGGTATTTTTTTACACAAATTTTACTTCAAAAGGTAGCATATGTGGCACCAGATTGCATGTAAAGACACAAAATTTTTCAAAAATTTTAAAAAGAGGAGGGGTATCCCACCATGGACCTCCTCACTGAGGCCAATTTTATTTTAGTTCCTAAAAATACCTCAATTTTCTAGCACAAATTTTACTTCAAAAGGTAGTATATATGCCACCAGATTGCATATCCTAAGGACACCTGATTTTTCAAAAAATTTCAAAGAGGAGGGGGATATCCGCTCCCCTTAAACCCCTCCTTCAGGCTGGCGATCACACTACATACTGCATGCCCCCCCCCCTGAGAAAAATTGTGGGTACGCCAATGCTTAGATGCGATTTGGGGCATCATTTTGGACAAATTTTAAGGTAAATTACTGCAAATATTTGACATTTCTTACTTAAATTACTGTATTTTTGGCATTCCTACTGAAATTAGGCTACTGCAAATTTTTGACATTTTTCCAAGCTGCCCTCCCCTTTGGAAAATCTTTGGACATTTGAGGGTCCTTAGATGCGATTTGGTACATCATTTTGGACAAATTGTAAGGTAAATTACTGCAAATGTTAGACATTTCTTACTTTAGAGACAAATAAGGTTCTTTCGTCCTTGGAAAGCACACTTCCGCCCCTCCACAAATTTCGCCTGGGGCTGGAGCCCCCAGCCCCCCACTTCCTACGCCCTTGAACTTTAGAGTCCTCTACTAACACCGTATAAAGCATTGACATATAAAATGTATTGAATAAATCAAGAGTGAAATAAGCGATGGAGCTTCTCTTTTGTCGGAGATCTGAAAAGGCAAATCTGAACCTAGAACTTTTCTTTTGGCTTAGCTTTTGTCTGAAATGTCATTCAAACAGAGGAAACCGTCACACTAAACAGAGACGCAATATGATATGCATGTGTTCTGTTGGATAATAACAAGTCAATAAATTATATTCCATACCGCTTTGCTGTGACATTCACTTTAGATTGGCCTACGCTTAACTGGTACGAGCCAGTGGCGTATAGCCAGTCTTTGGGCGGGTCTCATGCACCCAGACTGAAGAAAGATCCATTCCCAATTTCATCTAAAACAACATCCATAAAACAGACCAAAAATTAGACAATCACGATGTATGATGACAAACGTCCGACCAGTCCATAAGCAAAATACCCCTCCCCCTCCCTATCCGTGAAACTTTAATAACAGTAGGGTAATAAGCTTTAGCCAGCTCGCTCATATTTTGACCAAGCCCTCACGGACATATTTCGACTCATTATGAAACGGTAAACCCCCCTCTGCAATGTTTCATAATATAAATCCCTGCCAAGCTGTAAAATTTATTTTATTGGTAATAAAATGACAATGAAATTATAGTACGTGGTGTCTCAAGCGTACTGATTCAGTAACATGTGGTAACATGCCATATTGAAGTCATTAAATTGTTTTGGTAGGATTCCACGTGACTAGACACGAATTATGGTTGTAGTGCACGATAAATGACATTAAAAATCGGCGTCAGTCTCTTATTGTGGTAACAAAGAAACAGCGGATAAAAGTGTATCAGTTAGAAAGAACTCTAACTATACATAACAGAAGGATTTTAGTCCTTTTGATATTAATCAGGCGAGTAGCAAGCAGGTAGACATGGTGGACAATCTCCAGGGGCCCCGAGGGTTCAGGGGGCCCCAACCAGTGCCTAGAAAATTTTCAAAATATCATAACTCTGCCTACCATCTAAACACCCACAGACCCGAAATTGTACTCCGTTGTCTCGTCTCAAGTTCCCAACAAAAATTTATGGTTACATGGTATGAATAACAAAACATATGTCTTCAATAAATTACCGTAATAGCGTCATCGATTACGAGTATCTAATACCATAAACCACTTTCCATAAAGGCTGGAAGGGCAACCTGGCCTGCAATGCAGCAGTGTCCCTAAATATACCATTGCTCGGGGCGAATCCAGAAAATTAGGAAATCCAGAAAATTAGGAACGGGGTGCCTTAGAGTACGGTTTTAGGTAGTTTCGAAGTAAAGGATTTTAATTATGTGGCCCCTTGACCACCTATAATTATGGCTCTGAACGTTTGCGCGCGCCAGGAGCGCCCCTTAAATCCGCTTAACTTCATAAGATATTAACTGCAAAGCCATCAGCAACTGCAGAACTGTTTTTGAAGAATCAGGGAAGAATGGGATTGGTCATTGAATCCGGATCTGGTGCGTGCAAGGCTTTGCTCTTACCCCGTATATCTCCATGTAGATTGGAGGGGTCTTAGGTAAAATGGGTTTGTGATACCATTGATTTCAGGCCCCTTGCTTTCTCTGGTCCATAGGCCCAGGAAAGTCTTGCTACGCCGCTGTATATTATGTATTTGTTCGATGTCATTCGTATCATTTCATAACAAATACAAAACTAAAGTTTACCACAACATTCCTAGCAACGTAACTAGATAGCCTAAGGCTGCACAGAAAAAGTAATAAGGTCATACCCTTTCCTGTTGGGTAGGGTATTTTACATTGTAAGGCGAAGAGTATATATATATATATATATATATATATATATATATATATACAGGGAATATTGAGCTTGTGGTACATAAATTGTTATTTCTTTGAATCTCAGATTAATGATGGTTTCAAACTATGAAAGGTAATTCAAACTCATGCAGTATGGTGGGTTTTCTGTCAAGAAATGAAGTTCTTGCGGACGGGAATTCTAATGTTTGTAGCTCAAGACGATTTGTTAGCCCACACTTTCCAAATGTTTAATGATGTTACATCAGTAGCTTTTGTAATGCGTTATATTTTGAGGGAGATAAAGCTATTGCTAGAATTTTTTGGTGACACTCGATGGTTTCATAATGCTTGTGCTATCTTTGTTGCATGCAATCCTGCTCTATTGTACACGCAATATTTTCTTTTAAACGAATTGGTACAGGCAGCATCAAATCGTTAAGACAATTACGTAGATAAGATTACGGAGGGGAAGGGGAAGGGGTAGCAAGGGTAACACTTGAGCCCGGATCTTGGAAAAAAATTAAGTAATAGATAAATAATTATAAAATAAGGATATGAAGCCAGACAATGTTAAATTGTAAGAGAATTTTGATATAATCGACAACTTTTGCAATGAAAAATGAAGTATAAGCTAAACATGAATATAAATTGTCTTCAAAATGCTGACATGATTTCTGGCGTTCTTCCAGCGTACCTGTGATAAGGTTGTTGTCACCACACTGGCGTAGCTGAACGATTGTTATCGAGAAACGTTGTTACCATAATAACAATTTCTTTGAACACATATGGACGTCGTCTCCCCACCCCACTTTTGTGACATGAGGCGTAACACTTCACTAACAATACTAGATGAATGTTATAGGCCAACACTATCAACCTTCAACAAACGACTACGACAAAATACGATAAAGGCAAATGTAAAAGTACAAGTATGGGTACTTGCGTTTGCTCAAGTCATTGGTTTCGCTACAGATATGTTAACTGTTGCTACTAGCCTCACTACAACTATGTAGGTAGCACTTCATACATCATGCATCATGCATAAGTAATGTATCTAACTATGTTTGTATAGGCGCTTAAAATTTAGAAAGTGCCTGGTATGAAACCCTCCTAATCGACTAATGAATAATGAGATATAAAACATTTCCTGAATGCACCAAGGGCACCCATCATTTTAAGTTAAAAAAGCCCTTGCTATTACACCTTATGCAAATGACATCACACCACCATAGAAATCGAGGTGCTACCTGACTGAGTTAAACCAGTTACTACCTATTGTATCTGTTACCTTCATAGTTTGCCCTCTAACATGGCGTCGGGGTCGATTGACAAGTAGCTGGTATATATGTCTTATGTTCAAACTTAGAAATTGACTCTAAACAAAGGCTCATTTATACATGAGTAAGTTACTATGTCATGGAAGTTGTCCTACAGCCGAAAGTAAAGATAAATGATATCAAATGAAAAGTTGACATTTTTACTGAATTTTAACTTTAAGATAGGAGTGAATACGATCATAGGGTCTGATCGGGTGTGTGCAATGTCGCAAACCAGTTACTACCTGTGCTACCTATCGAAATTTTGATGAAGAAACAGTCACATGTATTCTGGAGAAAAATGACCCGGCAATAAAACTTAGTTGATGAATTTTGTCGCGCAAAGTCTTACTCTGTACGGTTAACTTCATACGCTAACGGCTAACTTTATACAACCCAGTCAATATTGTCCGATCAAGTACTGTTCAGTAATTATAATGTGCGAATGCCTGCCATACGGTT
>WURT03069050.1:1766-13527 GCA_009936505.3 Holothuria glaberrima
ACGAAATGACAAAATGCAATATTTTTCTTTCCAGAAAGAACAGAATCAACATCTTTCTGTCATTGGTGTTCTTTACAAAAATGCTGATACTATCAAGCGATATTGACAGACTTACATTTTATTCATATTTTACCCAGTCCTTTCAATAACAAGAAATATCGATATTGCGCTATCAGTGAATTCTGTAAGTGTAAATGTATTTTGTAAAAGGGTCCACGAAATGACAAAATGCAATATTTTTCTTTCCAGAAAGAACAGAATCAACATCTTTCTGTCATTGGTGTTCTTTACATGGTGAGTAGAAAAAATACTCGCAAGTTAATAAAACGAACTCTAACGTTGGTAGAAGTAATGACAGTTTGTCAAAATGACGAAATTTCTTGTGTTTATTTGTATCTTATTTTAATAATATTTGCATTGAATTACAATGTGTAGTTCTCAAGATATTAGCATATGGAGTTGTCACATTTTTAGCCAGAAATTAACTTGAGGTAAGTACATGTGACATTATGGCCCCCCATTGAGAAAAAATGTTTTGCTTTTCTTTAAACTTTCCAATTCACTTTATCTTCAGATGCATGGGAGCAAGAGATTTTTACTAATTTTAAAATCTGGATTAACCGAACACTCCTTTTTACTTCAAGGTCAAAACAACACATTGCAAAATAAAGAAAACAAAGCAGTGTTCATCTATGTGTATAGATGATATAAGCCTAGCTTGCTTCAGGGTCACAGATCTAATAAGTTCCGTTGCTGATATCTTGAGAACTACACGTGGGAAATTAATGCAAATTTCACTAGAATGCTTCGATTTAACCCCAAAGCCAATGGTCGTGGAGGCGGCCCTCTTAGTAAAATCCCCCACTTTTAAATTAGCATTGCCTAAATGCTTTTAGTAAATCTTGCCCCCCCCCGAAACCATCTCGTCCCCCAAGCTTAGTTATCTTACCCCCTACAATATCTAGGCTGGCTACGGACTTGCTTAGTTTTAGCTGTTTAGTTTTTTTCCACTTATCTAAAATATTGTTCGACCTAAACCTTTCCTTTAACTTTTTTTTTTTTGCTTTCTGAAATCCTTTCAGAGCTATAGGGTAAAGAAACCTGTCAAAGACTTTAAAAACTTTCTACCAGGTGGTTAGCTTCACAAGTCCTTATAGGGCAATTTTCATCGTCGCAAACAGTTCCAGTTCTCCCAACTAAGCAACTTACAGCTCCTCCCATAACTGTGCAAAACTCTTCTTTGTGCAGACACGAACCTATTTTATTGTGAGCAAGGCTATAATGTGTAATCAAAACACTCTCTTTGCATTGTGTGGAATGTGAGCTATACTCTGCATCTTTTGAGCTTTCAAACTTTGACGTCAATTTACCTACAAATGTCAAACTTCTTGCAAAATGTCAAAGTTGGAGTTGATGATATGTGACCCCACTATGATAGAAAGGGACCCTCTCCAGTTTTTCGTTTTAATTGGAGGTGGGAAAGGGGAGCTGTATCAATTTTTTAAAAGGTCTTCTATAATCACATTTATACTTGCTACCAAAGCAATAAGCAGCTATGGTGAAGAATGCGCAAGGGACAGTCACACTTGGGTAAACGAAGTTACTACTTGTCGAGTTTAGGGGAATTTTGCAGCTGGTGGACGTGCAACATACGGTGCCGAGTAGCACTACCTTAACCCTGTGTCCACATGGGATAAAGAACATGGGTGGGACCGGAAATTACTCGGGGGAAGTAATAGACGAGGGAAACAACCGGAAGCCCCTACATAGGCAACGGATTTCGAATGCAAAAAAATTCAGGGCGCTCGGCGCGCCGAAGATTTGTGAGTTGTCCTGGAAAAATTTAAAAACATGGGTATTTTATTGTAGAAAATTAGAAAGTTTGTGAGTTTTATTAAAGGAAAAAGAAATATTGCTTTCTAAGTAGGTACATGTGATAAAGCAACAAATTATAAACAAGTAGCAGCAAACAGCTTTATAGCAGCTTGTTCTGTTCTAGAGATATGGCTATTTATTGCAATGACATGGTGCCGCCATAAGATGACTTGGAGCAAGTCTATAATGTCCTATCAGAGCCACATTAGGGCAAATCTGTAATGTACATCTTTTTTTTCTTTGAACCATTTTTCATTTTAGGAAATGAAATAAAAAAATTTGTGCATCCTTTCTAAAAATTTACAACCTGAGGAATAAATAGATTAGACAGAAATTTGACATTACCTATGGTATCAAAGAAATTATTGAGACAGATTGTAAAGAACTACATAGCAAATGCATAATTTCTTGTGGCTCTATAACATAACATACTTGCTACAAGTTATCATTTTTTTATGCAAATGGTGGCACCCTGTCATTGCAATAAATAGCTATATCTCTAGAACGGAATAAGCTATAATAAAGCTTTTTGCTGCTACTTGTTTGTAATTTGTTGCTTTATCAAATGTACCTACTTAGAAAGCAGTATTTCTTTGGCCTTTAAAGAAAATTTGGGGTTAATTTTGAAGTAAATTTACATTTAAGGTTTATTTGGAAGATGTTGTCTTCCTGAAGAGCGAAATTGAGGAGTCCGTCTTGCAACCAGTCGGCATTGGGATTTCATACTTTAGACGGTACTTTATCCTTAAGACTCCTGACGAACTTCAAAAGTTTCCGCGAATGGGTGGGGGACACATTCCCGACGTTGGGCCATACCACTTCTCACTGCCCCGACCTAGCGCCACCGCTGATAAACAAGGCGTCATCGTGATAACGAGAAACCACCGCTTCTCGTTTAAAAGACCACAGTGGCATTCACATGGTAGGCATCAGCGATCAAGATAAGGGGTGCGCCATCAAAATGTTCATAAACTTCTACAAGCCTTGTAACTCACGTTCAGAATTATACATGCTTTCCTAACAGTAGGACCGATATTTGAACGGTATCACGGTATCATGATGGTATCACGAGGGGCGGATACAGGATTTTAGAGAAGGGGTTAATTTTAGTACTAAAGGCACGAGTGAGCCGCGAAGCGGCGGTGTAGGGAGAGTTCGGTAGGTGGGTGTTTCCCTTCCCGACATTGAGACTTTTTTGAAATTGAACATGCAACTGTGCGATTTTATGATTCTAGCAACGACAATCACATACATTAAAATGGCTGTAAGTCCCATTCAGGAAAAAAGAATCAGCAACTTCCCAGTCGTAGCACCAGTAGGCAGTAGCCCACCCCCGACTTAGACGATTAGGGACACCACAAAAGATGATATAGTAACCTTTCCACAGATTAGCCAGTAACAGGGGCGGATTTAAACATGGGCCAGCAGGGCACGTGTCCAGGGCCCCTCAATTAGACACAAAATTACATTATTGTACTTTTGGGGTAGGTTGTGGAGTTCATCTGTGCTACTCTTCTTTTTGAAGGCCTACATGTACGTAGGGAGGAAATCTTTGGAGTTCATCCAAATGGGGCGGGTGAAAGTGAACACAACCTTTACCACCTTTCGTGACTTGAATTATAGACGAAGGGGGTTCCACATTAGTTTATGCCCATGGCCCCCACACAGGTAAATGCGACCTTGGGCAATAAGTCGGTCTAAGTGCATGTGCATATTCGTATCCACGATAAATTGCAACCGTGGTGTACACTTCCTACGTTCCTTAGTGTGGAGGAGCCGTCCTGAAGAAGGATTCTACCGTAAGGGGATCCTTTGAGAACTTTTCGTTTCTAAAAGATGGCTGAGTTGTAAAATGATGCTATCTTTGACAAAGTTTCAAACTGATTATTGTTGAAAAATTCACATACTTTACAGAATTGGTCTTAGTTTGGTTGGGTGTAAGTAAAGGGTGTGCAGATGTCTATAAGTGAAACTCTTCCCAAATTTTTTATTATGTTATGTGGCTTAAATGCTAAACTGTGCTATCTTTGGCAAAGTTTTGAGCTGATCACATGTCAAGAAATTACCCCCATATATTGATAGTTGGGCAGATAGCATATATAACTTGTGAGTTATGACCTTTGAAAGATTGCAACCCTCAATTTTAGAATTTACCAAAAATGCGTTCTTCCATTGACATAGTGTACAAATTGGAAATAAATCATTTAGTCTATGAACCTGTGTGATTCCCTGTCCCCTCTACCTTAGAAATTCTTTTCCTGAACGCTTCTGTCAATTCATTTTAGTTTTTCCACAAATTTGAGTATATATTATATACACAATATCTACAAATAACATATACCTATCTCATTTAGTTTTAAAGTTATGGCTTTTGAAAGTTCGTAACACCAAAACTTCAGAGTAGTGAAAAATTTATTATCCCGTTATCTACTGTACCCATTAGTCCAATCAACAAACCATTATTCAGTCTGCTATGGTTGATCAAAAGACGTAGCCCACCTCCCATAGCCACATTCAATCGTGTTTTTAGTTAGATAAGACCCTCGATCTGCTTTTACAATGTTCTAGTTAGCAATTGATGTGGTGTGAATGTAGGCTCAGCACTGTTGTCATAAGAACAAAGTGAAGAAAACCACAGGGGCGTATGAGGAATTTCGTTAGGGGGGGGGGGACACGACTTGGGCCGACCATCCAAGCCGAGAGCCACCATACTTTGGCGCGGAGCGTACCGAGAAAATCTTTGTTTTTCATACCTCCCGATGGCCAGAAATGACCCTTCTTATGCTTGACAGTGGTCCCTTAGACGTTCCCTTAAACAGTTTTGTTTGAAGAAACATGATTCAAGACGATTTTAAACACATATTTCATCTTCAGTTATCATGACTAGTACCAGCGGCGGATTTTACAGTAAGCACTTACAACAAGCAAATATTTTTGAAAGAATAGAGGTTTTATCCTTCTTCTGAGGCAACATCCCCTTCAATTACACCCTACCAAAGTAGAAAAAATATCACCATAGTAAGCACCTCTTTGCATTCAAGCCACCTCGCAAAGACAAAAATTTCTCTGGGTAATCTGTGTATCAATTTAAAAGCAAAACCAGACAATGAGACCCAGTTGTTCGTGTTGATCTGTGATTTGGAAGTTTTATTCAATCAAAAAAACTACCAAATTCAAATAAAGTTTGCATCTTTCCAGAGTTTTTCTTGTATGATCATACAATTTTGTTGTTAAGGGGAATATTGTAGGGTCATCTCGAATTGTTATGCATCACGGGCTGGTGTATTCGCTAACAGGGTGTAATTTATGTCACAGGACAACCTATTTTAGTACATAGAAAAAACCCACAGTCAGGCAGGGCCGTAGCTAGGGTCATATATTTTGGGTTGTGAAGGTCCAAATTCCTACTGGCTGGATTTTTTCCAAATGAGTGAAAGCGCAGAAATTTTTTTATGCGCCCTGCGTTTTTGTATATAGGAGTGGGGGTCTTTCCTTTGTCACCACATAAAGCTGAAGTCGTGGGGAGGGGTTTGAAGGACCACCTCCCTTAGTTTTTAGAAATATTTTTTTTTTTTTTATTTAAGATGGCTTAGACGCACAATGGTGCTATAGTTGACAAATTTTCGAACTGATCATATTGGAAAGATTTTGCAATGAAATGAAGTTTTACTATTGACTAATTGAAAAGGGAAGGTGTATTGTCTAAGTGGAAAGGTAACCCCCCCTTAAAAATTCTTGTTAAGTATATGCTTAGAAATTATCATTTTTTGTGATATTTTGGCTGTGGTATGACACTCGTTACAAAAAATGTAACGTCAAATATATTGCTACGAATGCTACCGTGTATGCTACTCATGATATTACATTGCTCTAAGTTTCTCTACTGATGCAAGGTCCGTGCGGAGTTCGAAGATGTAGCCTACTTCTGTTATAAAAAGGCTTGGGTCAGAATAATGCATTATTGTCCCAATAATGTCTATAAGATATGGAGTGTGTTATGTGACGAATGGCGCGAAGCGCACCGAAACTTTGCATTGAAAATCATTTCCATAACAAAAGTTGTGGTCAGACTTTGCACTGAGACACTTCAAATTCCTAACACAATACATCCGCCAATAAGAGGGTGAGTCTTTCTTCTAGTTATTGTATTAGCTTTCAATTTTCATAAAATGAAATGAAATATGTCTGCTACTTAATTCCACTACTTTCATTATTGCAATGCTCTGCTCCTCCATAATGACTCACAAACAGAAGAACAATCCAGGTTATTGTAGAAACCTCATCACTGAATAATGGGAATTTGAGACGGTATTGATGGAAACCCAACTATTCGGTGAGGCTGAACACAAGCGGGTGCGAAAATTGTTATTCTTCGAGAAGGATTTGCGAGAATTTTGATAGGAACGACTTGTGGCAAAAAAGTGATTAAAATAGATTAATCATTCAGTCAGAAACACACCTCACCTTACCCCCCATAAAAATCTATAGCTTAAATGCATTTGTGCTCATTTTAATAGTTTGGGAAGTCTTTCTGAAATTGATTGGGGCACTTGGGCCCATACCGCACCACTGTGGCTCGAAAATGCCCATAATTTTGTAAATTCTCATTTTTGGTTAGGTGAAAAGAGAGAGCAAGTTGTCTAAGATAAGAATAAGTTGTCAACAAACCTCCTGAAGTCCCCTTTTGGCTATTTTACTGTCTTGTACTCGGGGAAATTTTTTTGCAAAAATATGTGAATGGAGTCAACAGAAACATTCTTAGACAATTATGAAAAATTTCCTCCCCCTTCATTATGCATTATTAAAGGGCATCTAAGGCTGGCAGATACTTGTTTAGGTCTTCCTGGAAGCTCTGGTTCAACTTTATAAAATGGGACAATGGCATAATGGTTATTACCTGACATCCAAATGATAAACAAGAGTGTGACGCCAAGCACACCTTTCGTTTTTTTACTAATTTTGAACGAAAATTCAGACAAACAGCTCCCAGCAATGGGAAATAGGCGGGAGGGAAGAGTATAGGTGCAGGAAGGTAATATTAGACCTCCCTGAGGTATACCAAAAGGGGTTGAAGGACTAAAGGACTGCACATAACCCTAAATGTATCAGCTATTCCTCAATTTCTAAAATGTCAGATTCGTCATTTCGTGAAATTCCAGGAGTATTTGACAGAGTCCTGCAGATAAGCGTGAAGTGAAAGGGCGAACAGTAGTGTGAGGAATATGTCCACATCCCACCGGGACCTCTCAAAAGGGAATATTAAGGCTCACATCACACGTGTTGCTGACGATTGCATCCTCCAGGAATCGGTTGGCAGGATGAATAAGCTAGTAGTTGGGAACATCCAGAGGCAGTTCAGCAATGCACCAACTACGCCGCTGCTACCATTTCGTCAAACGCATCATTTCCGTTCCCCTTTCCTTTTTACTTTCTCTCTCTTTCTTCCTTCTTTTGTTCTTTTTTCTCTTTTCCTCCTTGCATCTCCTTATTTCTCTTCTTTCCTCTTCCCTTTTTAGTTTGATCAGCCATAGTATAGCGAATATTGGTTTGTTAATATGGACTAACATGTACAGCACGCCAACAGAATAATGCATTTTTGACAACAGTATTCATACAATTGTGGGTCACGAACTTTTAAAAGTCGCTACTTTAAAACTGTATAAGCTAGATATCTCTAATGTGCAGATGGTATTGACTTAAAATTATAAGGTAGATATCTTTAATGTGCAGGCGGTAAGTATATTACCAGCTTTCATATGACACCTTATTTAGCAATGTGTGAACTGATGCAATGTACATAGCTCCATAAAACTGAAAGAGGCGAAATAGCGGCCATTTTGAATTTCATGGCCACACCCACATTTTATTTGATGACAGACAATCAAAAAACGATTGCTGAAGACCTTGACTAAAATAAAACCAAAGCGGATTTAAGCATTTCTAAGGCAAAGGGCAGGGAATAGCAGAGTCCCACAGACTAAATGATCTGTTACTTCCAATTTGTACAATACGTCAAGGGAAGCACGCATTTTTCGGTAAATTCTGAATTGAGGGTCTCAATCTTTCAAAGTTCATAGGCCTAACTCACAAATTATGTATACTATATGCATGTCTTTTATTTGCGGTAGTTATGAATATAATATAGAAAAAAAGTGGAAAAATCAAATGAATCGATAGAAACCATAATGAGATAATGGGGCGAACAATTTTCTAAATTTTTCTAAATTTCAAAATTAGCAAAGAAAAAAAAACATTTTTGTCAATTTTTTGGCATCAATATTTCACTTAACTACTATATTTGTATATTACTAAAATAAAAAGAAAACTGTTCCAGCTTTTATATGACACCTTGCTTGGGGATTTGTGACCTTTTGAAAGGAATATATCTCCTCAAAACTGAAAATCCAAAATGGCGGCCATTTTGGCCGCCATTTTGGATTTTACGGCCACACCCACCACTTATTTAATGACAGACATTCAGATAAGGATAGCTCAGGACGCTGACTAAAAGAAAACCAAAGTGGAAAAGAATTTCTAAGGTAGAGGGGACAGGGAATCACACAGGTTCATAGACTAAATGATTTATTTCCAATTTGTACACTATGTCAATGGAAGAACGCATTTTTGGTAAATTCTAAAATTGAGGGTTGCAATCTTTCAAAGGTCATAACTCACAAGTTATATAAGCTTTCTGTCTATTAACTACAGTTATTATGTATATTGTATATAAGCAAATTTGTAGAAAATTTCAAATGAATTGATAAAAGCTTTCATGAGATAATGGAGTGAGATTTTTTTTTTTAAATTTCAATTTTTGGTCAACATTAGCAAAAAAAATCATATTTTTAGCTATTTTTTGGCATTAATATTCCACTAAACTACCAAAATTGTATATCACTAGAAAGGAATTTTTTCCAGTTTTCATATGACACCTGATATGGTGGTATGTAATCTTTTGAAAAGAAGATAGCTCCTTAAAACTGAAAATCCAAAATGGCAGCCATTTTGGCGGCCATTTTGGATTTCACGGCCACACCCACCACTTATTTAATGGCAAACAAGCAAAATATGATGCCTGAGGACCCTACCTAACAGAAAAACACAGTGGATAAAAGTGGCTAATTGGGGGGGGGGGACGAGGCGCTACGGTGGTCCATAGACTATCCCTCCTTAGCTAATTTTGGTTTACATGAGAAACTGTTTCAGTGTCTCTTATTGGTGTAATACTTTGCAACGGTCTCTTTCATTCCCTTAGCATTATTTGCAGGTTTAGAGTTTTGCCCTCAAAATTACGTTCCCCTTCGCAATTTAAAAAGCGTTCTTTGAAAGTTTTGTATGAGAGCTGGGAGAGACATTCTTGGAAGGTTTCTCATAAAGCGTTAAAGTTATGAACTTTATTATTTCGAGCCTTATTTTGATAAGCCCGGGTTGTCCCGGGTCATAAATCTTTTTTGACGTATACTGAAGAATTCTTTAAACTTACAACATGTTATTGGCGGTTTATGATTACTTATAGTTTTATTTTCTTTTTTGGAGCTTGAGATTGTGTTCTGCCGAATGGTAATATGTGTCCCTGTATATCAGGCAGGGTTTGAGGGTGTTAAATCTTTCAGTGAACTTTCTTCTAGTAGTTTCTCGTTTAAGACTTTTCGGCCCTTTAGGGGTTACGTCGCATCTTAATTTTTAGATGAGTTTTTTGTAGACTGGGGGTGATGGGTCATACGTAGGTTCTCCTGGTTAAAGGTGGAAGCACAGATAACAAACCAGTGATTATCCCCCAAGGTTGTACCGTATTTCAAAACCCACGGGGGCAGACATAGAATGGGTGTTAACTTTTCAATGTCGAAACCCATGTGGGGACGAAAATAATCTTGCTATTTAATCTTTGGAATATTTCAGCTGTTCACATCTCATCCAAAATGCTTCTTCACCCCTCTTCCCCATTGCTTTGCGCTTATACATACGCTTGTGCTTGCTTCTTGAAATTGAGTTCCATCTTTTGAAATGTCGCAACCACCCAGGCTCAGACCAGCCTACGCCCCTGCGCCTACTTGTAAAATTTTATTTGTGTCGGATGAGATGAACAGGCAAAAGGTTCTACCCCCTCCCATCTAACTGGAAACTAAGTCCGTGCACTTAAATAATCCGACTTAATGTCTGAGGCAGAGCATCTTTATGACGTTTCCATTCACATGGGGTTTATGATCAAGGTTTGATAACGAGTTCATCATTCGATGACGAGCACGTTATCCCATGTGAACGCAGTGCAAGTGGGTAGTGATTATTGTAGCTTACGCAGGCCCGTAGACAGACAAGGTACTGAAGAGAGGGGGCGAAATGGCTTCCAGTGGGCGATAAACTTTTAAGTGGGCCAAATGCGTGAAAATGTATTAAGTCAATGACAACTCGAAACTTTCCTAGGGGGCGAAATAATTTTCAGGGTGGCTTCGCCCCCTCCCCTCCCCCTTGGCCCCGTTTGGCTACTGGTCAGAGCTTACATTACAAACCAGAACGTCCATTCTATGAAATCTTGCCGAAAAAATAGTCCTAAGGCTTGTCAAGATTTTTTGTCTTTCCGTATAGGCGGGATCTGCGGGACGGTGTTGGGCGCTGCGGGCCTTGACGGGTCGTGTAAGTCAGTGCCATGCTGTGTCAGGCAGTGCTGCGTGTTCATCGTTTTTATCTTGAAATATTATGTTTGCAAGGTTTTTGGCTTTTGAGCTCTGGTGACCCCATATAACCTCTGACCCCAACAAAACAATAGAAACCTTCCTGTCTGTATGACAGACCTATATATTAAGTATCGTTAGTAACAGAAGTCAAAAAATGAAACAAAAACTAAAAAGAAAAAATACATTTTGGGATACAATTCGAACCCGAGCAGTAAAATGAGAAACTGAGCACATTCCACTACACCATCACATACATCTTGGTTAAAAGGTTCTTCTAATCGACTTCAGTAACAGCATCCTTCACACATGTTCATTACAATAACTAATTAGTGTTCCAGAGTTATTCTTGTAAAAAGATTGTTGTTCTCCTTTTATTTTATCTTTTAAATGCTATAAATTCAGCCATATCTTTTCGTTGGTCACGAAACAACACAAGTTGGAGGTGAAGCCCACTGTCTATTTAGTGTACGGAATTTCGTAGTTTCACCTCTGGTGACCTCGCATGACCTTTGACATTCACCAAAGTTCTTCTTTCTCTGAATATGATGAATCGTTACACTAAGTTTAAAAAGAATAACTATCCCGCTCGAATTTGAAATTTCTTGTTTAAAAGGTGTTCTGTTGAAATATTGTGTTTTCAAGCAATTTTCGAGGCTTTTCTTTTTTCATCTCCGGTGATCTCAGACAACCTTTGACCTCTACTAGAAACCAATATAGCTCATTTTTAACTATAATGCATCCACATGCTAAGTATGCAAAGTATCTATGCTACTTAACTTGAGATTTCGCGGTTACAAGGTTTTCGGTTTTTGACTTTTAATGACCTTACATGAACTCTGACCTCCATCGAAACAGCGCGGTCCTTCCTCTTAATATGTTAATTCCATATATGTATATATATATATGTATATATATATATATATATATATATTTCACCTCATTTGCAGGTTACTTTTATTTCACTGTTGTTCAGTTGCATTTTTGCCACCTGATGAAGAGTTTATACTCGAAACGTCGTGGAATTTTCCGCAAACTTCTAGCACTTATTACTACCTTTATCCACCTACACATTTCTATAGTGCTCCGCAGCATGTCGACCCTATTTATATATATACATATATATATATATATATATATATTAGTGTCTAAATTGCCGTCGTTTGTCCAGGATACCCCTCATTTCCTTAGACTGATTCAAGACTTTGAGTTTCCAG
>WURT03069072.1:0-13527 GCA_009936505.3 Holothuria glaberrima
AGTCTTTGGTATGACTCGACCTGGGAATCGAACCCGGGCCTCCCGCGCGAGAGGCGGATGCTCTACCACTAGACCAAGCACGAGTTGCTTCTTAGATGAGATGTCCCCTCTTCATCGAAAAAATTCTTAATCTTAAGAAATGTACAGATTAAATTGATGGCACGCACTGCGAGGTGCTTTGGTCATGTCAAAATACACTACTCAAAATCTGCATATGCTTCAGGTGTAATCAAACTATGTACCATGTAGGACGACGCGGGTTCGTTTATTCGTCAGGGAGAGAAACCCACATAAAACAGTACACTCGGGGAGTCCGGGGAACACACCGAGAAAATGGAGGGGGGGAGACGGTTCTTTGCGATTTTCCAAGTTATAGGGGACTTTAAAACATGATTAGGACAGTGAAACTTTAAGTTCAGCGTTTCTCTCTCAAGTACCCTGGGCCAACTTTCATTTACGGTTTGGAAACCGTAAATCCCAGTGGCAATTGGCCCCACGGCACTGATGACACCCGTGCGGCACAGCTGACATAAATAACTGATTGGGTAAACTTGAAGATCAACTCCCTGGTAGTACTCTTTTCTTTTCTTTGTACCAGGGAATTGTTAGTCAAGTATAGCAACTACCTGTTTGAGCAAACTTCTGTCAGATAGACGGTAATTCAGATTAAGGGGAATGTATTGTTCCGAATCCAGCAGTCAAGATTGGTCACAGCACAAATGCAGTACCATGACATCTCCCTTTTATCAGTTTTGGTCATCTTTTCCGTCTACATGTAGAGTTATAGCGCAAGCGACCATCGAAGAAATGTAGAGAGCAAAAATAGATGGTTGTTATAAAAATGACATATTGACACCCTATCATTAAAAACAGTTAGTATAGGCTCCTAAGAAATGCGAATAACTACTCAAAATAAAATTAGCAGCCTGTGTAAACAACCACTAAAGCAGAGCTCATAAATTAGCTTACATTTTCATTATTCTCTCAGAAAATAAATTTACAGTATAAAATTTTCTCATACTGTAAATTCTAAAACATGAGAGATCAAAAGTGCCATTTCCTGAAATCTGAGAGGTATTGTTAGAGAAAATTTTCTGGGTCAAGCTCCACACCAACTCATGGTGGGGCTCCGCTTGGATAGTTTCAGTGTATATTTGCCCCCCCCCCACACACACACACAAACACATAAATGCAGGACTAGACACACTCTTGACCCATTCTGAGTGCTGGTTCTCCCATTCATACTTCCAGTAGGACCATTTGCTGTCCAGGGGAAACGCCCCCTTAGGGGTCGAGAAGACGAAGCCCCGAAAGCCCTGGGGTATTTGCGGAACTGTGGACACTGGAACTGTGCATTTAATCTTCTTCAAATTACATTTGGAAAGGTACTAAACAGAGCACAAAAACCACAGTATAACAGCTTTTAATTATAACCTTATACATTTTCATTTATAGCCAGGGCCGTAGTGAGCGGGTGTGTGGAGGGTGTCACCCCCCAATATTTGGTCAACTTCGGCAAATGTTTGGTCTGTTGGTAAAAAGGGGAGAGGGGAAGGAAAAGAAGAGGAAAAGAAGAGGGAAGAAGGGAAAGGAAAGGGGAGGAAAGGAGTGAAAGGGAAGACGGAGAATGGAAAGAAAAGAGAGAAAAAGAAAAGAGAGAGAGAGAAAACGGGAGAGCGCAGCCAGTCTGTTATCGGCTATTGCGATTTTTGGCTCTTCATCTAATTGGCCCATTTAAGTTGAAGGCCTGTCGGCAAATTGATCATGCATGTCACGGCCGTATCAACGGCCATCGTTGTAATTGGACGAGTGACCGCGTCCGTCGGCAACTCGGGAAAGAAAGGGAATTAAAGGCTTCCGTATAGGCGCTCTATTTCGGGTCATATGACATTCTTGAAAAACCACCTCCTGGACATTATTCCTCACTTTTATCATCACCATGGGATCGGCAGCATCCGACTACCCATGGAGACGGTATCCTTAACCCGTTTTCTAAACTCTAACCTTGACTTCAAACACATTTTGCAATTTCCTGAGGATCCGGTTTACCCAAAAACATCCTGGGAAAAAATATAATGCGTGCCGCGCGTGTCTTCCTTTCACTGCAAACTCAAGCGTTCAGCTTTTGACCACCAAAATGTAACAGATATAGAACGCCTCAGGGGGTAGGCAGGGGGGAATTGGGCCATGCCCTCCTCACTGATGCCATTTTTTCTTTAGTTATTAAAAATACGTAAATATTTTCAATAACACAAATTTTACTTCAAAATGTAGCATAAGTGGCACCCGGATTGCATGTAAGGACACCTAATTTTTCAAAAACTTTCAAAGGAGAGGGGGACACCCACACCCCTTAGACCCCTCTCACTGATGCCAATTTTTTCTCTTTAGTTCCTTAAAATACGTAAATATTTTGACACAAATATTACGTCAAAATGTAGCATATGTGGCACCAAATTGCATGTAAGGACACCTAATTTTTCAAAAATTTTCGAAGAGGAGGAGGACCCCCTTCGCAGCCCGTCGATCACACAACATACTACATGACCGTCCTCGAGAGAATTCCTGGACGCCAGACGAGTCTACTGTTCAAATCCTGAACCCATAGTGTTCAAATTCTGAAACGTCAAGTTCAGATATTGAAGTATAGTAGCATGACGGGAGGAATAGCCTAACATTAAAATTATTAGGAATCTTTGCATTGGATAATGTATTATGAACCAAAATATACCTATCCCGGGACTAAATTCTTTACCCAGAAATATGCTAAAACCTCAGAGCTTCCCGGGGCTTCTCCCCCTGGGCCCGCAACGGGGCTTTGCCCCTGGACCCCACCTGGGGCCCTAAGGCGAGCTCCTGGACCCCGCCCACTGAAGTTCGCTCTTCGCGCTCGTTTTACGCATTACCGGATCTCAGGCTGTCGGCAAAACATGATTTCTACACCCCCAAAGATTACACCTTCCGTACTCCCCTGGTTATAGCCTTACTTTAAGTATCTACCGGATTGATGGTGCAGAGGGCTTGACGGTATAGAAGAGGGTGGGTAATGGTGTGGGTTTCCTGGGGCTTGGGAACAATAATGTGACACAAAGCTGTTCTACGCGAAGTAATAATGGTAGAACGTGCATTTATTAAAAGAAAAGATTCCATTTTTAGGAATTATTGTATTGTTTCACCTCATTTTACATAGAAAAATTGTCCATCTACTCACCAAAGTAATAGACAAAAGGTCTCGCGTCAACTAATGTTGGCGCTTTGCTTAGATCAGTGATTCTCACACGCAGCCCCTGGGCCCTGTCGGTGTGGCCCTGAATTGATTTTAAGTTTTGAGAAAAATCACATTCGACATGAACAAAACGAAGAAAAGTAAGTATGTAATATAACGTTGCTACTTTATTCCTTCCAAGTCTGCTCTTCTGATGGAGTGCTGGATTGCCCACGTAACAGATTGTGTATTATATTCCTATTGTTCAGTCATATATAGCCAAGACTAATTTCTTGTACCTTGTTGACAATCATGTTACGTACACGGTGGCATGTCTTCATGTGGTGGTGCATTAAGTGCTTGTAGGCCTGTTTGTAGTGACAAAGCTTTAAGCAAAGGTATATCCCGAAAATTTAATTGCGACGTGAGGTGACTGTACTATTGAGAAACGTATCGTGTGGAACGTTTGTTGATTGGTGACTGAAATGAATACTTCTGCAATTTATATTTCGGTTCTATGTCTTTGCAGTCTTTGTAACATTTTATATATGTATGATCTCGCACTTTACATAGCTCTGTGAAATGAAATCATTCAGTAAAACCTATTTTGACTTTTGGGGCTCTCCAACTCAGCAGCACTTCTCTATTTGACCACATTTTAGAATAGTTGATTTAGAGCTTCATCACATACAGGCCACTGAAGAAGGATAAATGCAGAACTTTTGTGAGTTCATCCGTTTCAGAGTGCGGTTTTGTCGGCAAACTACTTAGTTTGGAATACCAGATGTTTCTCCTTTATCGCAAACCGACATCAAAATGACCATACTGGTGACACTCATACATGAGTGCTAAACGCAGAATTTTAGACGGGTGGCGCCAGATGGGGGGGGTGCAGGGGGCCATGAACCCTTTCCTCGGGAAGCACATAGTTCCTCGACGACGACCAGTCGCAGCAACAAATTTCTTGATTTTGCCGGGAGTAGGGCATATTGCCCACTAAAGACGACCATTTTCATATTTTCTTCAACAGTAAACCCAAAATTTTCGCCGTGCTTCGCGCGCCAAAATTTCATGTTTGCCATCCTTTCGAAACTCGGCGGCTCCGTCGGGAAGCTTGGCCGCCACCTGGTGCCACCCCCTGATTAAAGAGGCAAATTTGTGATAAAGAGTGCAATTCTTGCAATCTAGAGCCCATGGAAGGCAAAATTCCCTGACCTCAGCCCCAACCATGGTGGGGCTGAAGTCAGGTTACTCCAGTTGGAAATGCAAAAGTGCAAACTGCCCTCTTGACAGCTTGAGGAACCTCTTCATGTGAAACCTTTGTACTACTGCCTCTGTTTGCCGTAGATATAGCTAGCTTCAAAACTCTTGAGTATGGATTTTGCTCTTTCCAATTGTTGTCCTCTTTCAAAGCCTGACATCTCCTCTGCGGCACTCGACCTCTTTAGGGCCTCTCCATTTGGCCCTCACTCCCAAAAAGTTTTAGAACCATTGGTTTAAAGATACCCTTGCAACAGATGTAGGAATCCCCGGGTATCGAAATTTACAATTGGTGAATGCATATTGATTAACATGAACTGAATCAATTATGAGCTATTCTTCTTGGTCAATAATGGCTTGGGCACATCAGTGAAATGGAATCATGAAGTTCAGCCTATTACAAACGCATAGCATCCCCTGACTGGAGTAGCATTAAAATCACATACATTAGTGTACTCAGCAGGTCCTTCAAGCACAAGCTAAATTTGTATGGAAGGCGAAGTAGGTTGTTCCTTTTTTTTATTTTTTTTATTTATTTACTTATTTTGTATTTTTTATTTTCCTTTATTTTTTTTGAAGTGTAGGAGGAAATAGAAGGAAATATAAGTTTCAGTTTTCTGAGAATAGATTATTGGCTGTAAAGGTGCATTCGAAGGCAAAGTAATGACTAGACTAGTTCTAGGCTGCACAACTCCGGACGTTATCACAATACTTGACACTTTAGCGGTAAAGTCATAATGCCCTTGAAACTTCTTAAGTACAATGGTAATGGGAGGTACTGTCGGTGGTTACCTCCAACCATATACATCGATCTCAAGATATCAATAACCTCCTTTGTCCATTATCATAAAACAGTCATCAACATTGTTTCGTTTTATCTTATATATTTCACTTGAACTTTGCTTAAGGTGTTCAAATTTGTTCTACCCATCAAACTGTAGTGCTTTTTATAGGTTCGTATTTCAATCCATCAAGAACGAAAAACTTGTGATCATGTGTAGGCTATATAATAAAGCTGTCCATGCATTACAAGTTATAAACTACCTTATCTTCCCCATTCTGTAAGCAAATTAAATCTTTAACTTTTACAAGGTTTGATCACTGAAAAAGAAACTAGCCTCGATATTTTAGAATTTTGTTTAGGTATACGGTACACAGAGTACTTGCTTTGTAAAGTGTGACACATGACGCGAATCTTGTTGATACTGTGGCTGAGTCATGCCTTTGCCAATCAAGCATGGGCCTTCAGTCCAAATGAATATCTTGATCGAACAAGTACTTTCGCTTTGTTCTTTGAATTTCCACGTATTACTCAAACTCCAGACTGATAGGTGGTAATAGAAATAGAACTGAGCATCTTGTACTTTTCTTCTCTTTTAGCAGCTAGCTGCTAAAAGAATAAAAGTGATCAACCGACCGTATTACCCTTGTATTCTGGAATGAATTAAGCAGCGTGATTTTATGTTGCTTTTAGTTAAGGATAAATTCCGTTAGAAGTTATATTTTCCCCCCTTCCTGTTTGATGGTGGCTCGGTGGCGTGCACAGGATTACAGAAAATTCCAGTGAGGGACCCAAGTTTTATTTCCTCCAACTAATCCATTTTCCTTCCTATTTTTTGCATTTTTTCTCAAATCCCACCAGAAGTGGGGACGTGGTACCCCTGCCCCCTTGTGCACTCCACTGTATCTGTACATAGTGTAATTTTTTTCTCATGGAATTCCTAAGTGTAACTGTGATTATGTCATTATAATAAGTAAGCTAAACAGAATACTGGCTCATACCATATAAAAAATGAGTTGCCAGTATTAGTAGCGTAGCCAAGGGGAGCCGAGGAGGGGGACTGTCCAGGAGGTTTGTCGGTACATCCACCCATTTTGTCGGGACATTTGCTTCATCACATGGGTATTACAGGTGGCCTAAAATCTACATTTATCTCACGACAAGCATGTTATATATGTGTGTGTGTGTTAACCATTAACGTGTAGGCTACGAATTACTCATATTTGATTTGAAAATGTATTATTTTTTCGGCGCCCTCCTCTGTCCCCAGGGTCAGTGTTACGTAGTAAGGGTATCAATATGCCAAACAGACGTAGAAAGGTATTTCGGAGTTCAAGGGCGAAATGAAAATGTATGGTTAGTGGCTTGTTGAGGGGTTTGTTATACTCCCGTAGCGATGCACCAACATGAGTTGGCACGTAGCGAACTGGGGAAAATTTTTCTCTTTATAAGACATTCGACTAAACTCTCAGAAAGAACTTAAATATATCATTAAGCCCAGACTTGGGATCAGAAAATACAATCTGCGGAACCATGCATGTAAGGTTCAAGGAATGCATACATTTCCAAACATCAATCATTTTAACTCCACCATACTCATACGCCTGACATAATTGCAATGTTCATATACTGTCTTTCCCATAAGAAAACAACAAACTATCGATCTTTTGAAGAAAACCATCACGGGGATTTCAGAGGTTTAGAAAAAGATAATTTACTTTTGGAATCAAGATACTCTTAACAACAAAAACTTTTCCCGGGACGGTCTATTTCGGGGCCATACAAAAAGTTTCCTGCATATCATTTTAAATTTTTAGGTTATTTGTTCTAACCATGTCAGAAAGATTTAAAGAGAAGGTTACTTCAAGAAAGAAAAAATACGACCAAGATCCCAAACGGGACGATGAATATCTTCAAACTTCTCATCAGAATATCGTTTAACCCCAATCCAAATTAATTTGGTGTTATCGGTATTAACTTTTAGTCCTGGAAGAAGTGAATGTTTGTCTAGAACAGTAGTTCTCAAAGTAGTCCCTACCGCCCCCGGGGCGTTGGGAAGTCTCATGTGGGCGCTGCAGAGTACACGTGGAATAGGGGGCGTTGAACTGATTTGGGGGTCCCTGGCGATTATGACACTGCAGCAATTTAAAGCACAATAAGGCATCCAGGATATTTGTTCTCCTCCGCTAGTTCTTCCCCTCCGCTTCCTTCTCCCTCCACCCCACCATCCCAGACCCCCCTCCCTTCCCCAAATAAATTTTGTGACCAAAAATTATCCAAAAAATGGCATTAGAAATTTAAAAACTCTACCCCTTGGAAGTTCTAATTTCTTCCACGTTTGGATTATAAAGTTAACTGAGAAAAATATTGTTGAGCGTCCGACTATGAATGGTAGGGCGAGGGGAGGGTGGGGGGCATTGGGAAAGTTCAAAATAGTTGAAGGGTGCAGTAGTCTAAAAATGTTTGAGAACCACTGGTCTAGAACCTGTAGAGTGCTATAGAGTGAATCCCGACTTTCATCTAAAATAAACCTTGTGTCGTCCGCTTATTGAGTGATTTTAATGTGGCCACCACAAAGATCTTTACCTTTTTTATTAATTTATCATTACGAATACGGATAGCAAGAATTTCCGTACCCAGTGTTAAAAGGTAAGCGGACAGTGGGTCACCTTGTAACTACTACGAAAGAGATTAAGGCACATAAGAGATGTCTACTGCATTTTTTTGGAATTTACACCTTTGTAAACAAGTTGAATCCATTTAATGAATTTGGACCGAAACCTAACAACTCTAAGACTTTCCACAAATAATTATGGGATATTTAATTCTCGAAGTCTGTAGGAGTAACTCGTCCTTGCTATTATCAGTTTGTATTTGGAACAGAATGTCATATAATATACGAATATTCTCCCTTTCTGATCACGTTGGATTAAAATAGCCAAAATAGTTTTTAGTCATTCTACTAAACAATTCGATATTTTGTACAAAGTACTTTAAAAGGGCGACTGGCCGCCAATTACTGAGCGAATCTCTTGGTGTTCCCTTTTGAGCAGGAGAACTAAAACTCCCTGTTCAAATGACTCAGGGCGAAAGATCGCTCTTATTCCAAAAAGCCAAAGCAGCTCTTTGCATAAAAATACACCGATACAGGGCCAAAGACGTTTTTAAAAATTCAGCAGTGAACCCATCCAATCCAGTAGATTTATCAGTCTTTAACTTTTAACCGCTAAAGATAGTTCCGTTATTGTAATCTGATCTTCTAGTAAAACGTGACTATTCTCAATTTTTGAAACTGAAAAATGTTCTAAAAACTAAAGGATTTTTATGAATACCCGATACCTCATTAAAGTCATGAGTGGAGTAAAGTGACCTGTAGTAATTATAACAGGTATCCATAATAAATGCCCTTCTGGTCGTCTATATGATACGGTTACCATTATCATCGACTAAGGAGAAAAACACTTATCTAAAGCCGCACGCCTCACGAGATCAGGATAAAGAAGAGCCAAGTTTTACCGTCTGAATGTTATTCTCATTCTCATTAACCAGCCAGAGTCAACAACGTGGAAAACCAAAGTTGATAAATTTTAACGATCGCAATTCTTTGGGGGCGTGGTCTAAATAACGACAGACACTGACTTATCAAGAGGAAAAGCCTGCTTCAAAGTGGTATTACTCTATCTTTCTGTGAGCTCAGCGTTTAGGTCAATACCACTAGCTGAAGAGTTTCGTATTGTCAACCACAGTATACCATCACATTGTATTACAGTAGGTAAGTAAACAGCGGTAAGATTTTTGTAGCATAGACACTGTTGCAGAATTATGCTTCGTCGAGCAAGGTCCTGTAAGAGATAATACAGTCGTTCAGGCAAGAGCACGACTCATCAAAGGGTCAAGAGGTTGGTCAGTTGAGTTTGTTGTCCTTTCGGGGACGTAACACCTTTGGGGAGAAAAACTCTTTCGAGATTAACGTTTGACTTCGCTCTTTGGCTCTTGTCTATATAGTCGAGGGAATTTTTTCTTTCTCCAACATGTCCTGATTTTGCTCTCCAACATATAAATATACATTTGAGGTACCGTAGGCCGATTTTTCTAATATTTCACTTTATGGAAACCCCATGCTGATTTGCAGCTTTGCCTGCATGTGTGAAATTTTTCGAATCGAATAGTCCGTCTATCAAATCCAGTTGCAGAACCAGTGGTTCTGAAAGGAGCATTGATGAGGTTATAAAGTCCATCTATTTGCAAAAATACCTGGGCTAAAGGTGAATATGGAAAATCTAATCTGTTCCCCTTTGGACCCTATCGTCATAATACACCTTTCTATTTATTTTATTCGATAACTTTGCTTTTCTGTTCCGACATGAAACTGTGACTTATCTAGGTATCTCCTTTACACATCATGAATTATGTACCGAAGTTATTGCGCATTAAAAAATCTTTTAAATATTTGGTCTTCCAGAGATCTGGCCCCATAGGCAAAATCTCAATTGTTAAAACTTTTGCGATTTCACAGTTGGTTTCTCTTTTTATGGTCTTACCAAATCCACCTGAATCCTTTTCCGTGAGCTTAACACTCTCATTTTTAAGTTTATAGTTTATATGGCCAAACAAACCGGATAAGGTTAAACGATCAGTTATGTTCAATGATGAAAGCAAAGGGGACTCAATATAGTTGATAAAATCTCATTTTGTAACAGGCTGCTTAAAATGTAAATGGGTTAAAATGTATCTTGACGACAAGCAAAGCTCCTGGAAAATCTTTTTTGATCATGCTTTATCTAAGTATGGTGGCAAATTTCTCTTCGATTGTAATTTCAGTATGAGTGATGTTATAATTACAAATCCCTCTGTTTCTGATGTCTGCACAGCGTGGTCACAGTTTAGTTTCTTTAATCCTAGGCCCGATTCGTATGGTAATCAATGTATGTTTAATAATTCTTATGTAAAGATTGAAAACAAACAATTTTATTTGAACATCTTAAGAAAAAATAATGTATTTCTAGTTATAAACTTCTTTGATAATTACGGCAAAGCGCTCTCTTACAATACTTTTACTACGTGGTATTATGCCTGCAATTCCACGGTCCTGGAAAACAAGTCTTAAGTATGTACAAGGACCCAACAGCAATATTCAACGTTGCATAAAAGTAACAACCCCTTCTAATATAGTTAAACATGTATATAGAACAGTGGTAAAGGAAAAGGTCTTTTTACCACGATGTATTTTAACGTGGCAGAACTTAAGTACCGTAGCTGTTCTTATATATAATTGGCACACAATTAATGTACTTCCCTGCTCCGCTGTGAGAGATACAAAAATCCACTTCTTCCAATTTCGCTTCCTCCACAGAATTCTGAGCACAAATTCGTATCTTTACAAAATTAAGTCTGATTCTACAGGGCCTTTTTTAAGAATTTTTAAGTTGGTGGGGGGGAGGGGGCATTTGACGAAAGGAACCAACTAAGCGGAGCGCCACCATTGATTTGCGCGTACTTAACGAAGAAATTTTTCAGAAAAATGCCCGTCCAGCAGTGGCGTACCCAGGATTCTGCTCAGGGGGGCCATGCAATATGTTGTGTGATAGCTGACCTGGGGAGGGGTCTAGGGGAGGGGTGTTCTAGGGGAGGGGTGTTCCCCTCCCCATTGGAAATTTTTGAAAAATTAAGTTTCCTTAAATGCAATCTGGTGCCACATGTGCAACCTTTTGGATTTTAAGTTGTGTTAAAATACTAACGTATTTTTATGAACTTAAAAAAATCGGCATCAACTTTAAAAATTTTTGAAAAATTAGGTGTCCTTGCATGCAATATGGTGGCACATATGCTACCTTTTTAAAGCAAAACTTGTATTAAAAATTTTACGTATTTTTAGGAACTAAAAAAACAATCGGCATCAGTCAGGGGGGGGGCATGGCCCAATGGCCTCCCCCGTGTACACTAGTGCTGTCCAGATTGCCAGAAATTGCACTTCACATGGCTTTTTTGTAAATTTATCTAACTATCCTTATTTTCTTCGCTGAGTGAAGTAGTTTATTAATTTCCCCTATTCTGTCAACATAAAATTGGGCAATGTTTCCACATTTGAAAACAAAATTTCCCGAACAAAGAGACCACAAGGGGGGGGATTGAGCTGAGTGGGGGCTGTGTATGGGACTGGGGGCCATGGTCCACCCAGTATGTATGTTAAAAAAGGCCCTGTGATTCCCCCTTTTGTAGTTTCTGTGGAAATGAGGATGAGTCATTAGACAATATATTTTGGTTATGTCCGTGTTAAAAAATTTTTGGTTTGAAAGTATTTCTTCTTGCTTGAAAGAAGAAATACTTTCAAAACTACTTTGGAGCACGTCAAATTTGGCTTTACTGACGACATTAAGCATTTAGTAAATTTCTATATACTTCATACAAAATACTTTTTCTTTAATTGTATAAAAAACAAGAGAATTCCAAATGCACTATCTTTTTACAGTAAATTTCAAGTTTGTATGGAAGTAAAGCATTTTCTTTTAAAGAAAGTGGGTAATGGATTACGTTCATTGAAACTGAATGAGTTTCTTCGAACCTATGATCCCTTTCCATTGTTAAATATGATTCTCTATTTTCAATGTGTTTTCTCCTTTAGTATCTCAGCCTGATCTACCAAAATGGAAGATACTTATTGTTTATGTTAAAAGTCTATATACTCTTCGTTTAAGGGAAATATGCTCCATAGGTAACCTTTTTTTACAATTTTAATTATTTACCAATGTATTCTTACTTCCATTGCATTGTCACCAAAAGGAAACAAGATCTTAATATTCTTGTTGCAACGAAGTGTTTTCAAGATCAAATGTTGTTTTTAAATTTTTTAAGTGATGTATTGTTAGAATGAAAATCTGAAGACACACCCGTTAAGTTGAACTCGCAAACCTTTCCTTGCCAGCCGTCATGCAGAAATGTGAAATCTTTTAACCTTTCGTCGTTATTCGTCAAGCAAAATATCCTTTCAGTTAAGGTCAGCTAATAATTTCTTTACAACTTACTTTTCTATGTTTCATATTGATAGGAAAACTTTCTAAAAACTGAGAGAAATATATAGGTCTAAACACTGGTTCCAGCAGTTTCAGTTTATTCTCCGTTTTACCTCACTTGACCTATAAGAGTCAAAAGCATAATACACCATTATTTTACATATGTTGCAAAAACAATACAAGTTTACAAAAACGGATAAATGAGAAGAAAGTGAAAGAGAGAGCCCCCCCCCCCCACACACAAAACACACACTCAAATATAACCTGAAAATGGAGATTCCGTTTTAAAATTCTGTGGGCACCATCGAAGTACATTATTTAAACGTTTGCTGCCAGCCGTTTTACTGAAAATCCTGATTTAAGTTTGGTCATTAGCTGCTGACACAAACCTCATTTCAAAGCATGTATAAAAATTTATGATCTTTTGCCTTAGTTGGGATTACTTGGGAAAGAAAGGAGGAGATCAGCATTAAAAGGGTTTAGTCAACAGAGACTTAGCCAAAGGAACAATTGAACAGTAGAAGTTTTAAGGATTGAAAGCTGATTGGAAATTTATATGGAAGGCGGCGCATAAATATTTACTTATCATTATTACATATCAACAGAGAAACCTGTAATTCAGTCTATCGTGCCTGAAAAGAGTTATTAAATCGATTTCAACTACATATTATCTGACACTTTTGGTCGACGTATCTCCTTTCTAACGCCCCCTGATCAGACAATGTAGTCTGCTTTGGTTCTACTTGTTTGGCATGCTGGTAGACGCAGTGGCGTATGCAGGTAATTTTCTGGTCTATAAGTCTTAAGGTTAGGTGAGTTTACTATATCCTGCACAATTTCAGGATCTCATAGCTATACAGATGCTTTTTGAAATTAAATAAAACCCTTCTGTCCTGAAAAATAAAGCAAATTAGGAAGACTTCTTTGAATTTTGGAGCCTTTATGCTTTATGCTGACGACAATGATTGATCTACATAACAAAGAAAACATTGCTCAAAGGTATCAAATCTAAAGACAAATGTCAGTTGATAGCACACCGGTAGACAGTATGTATCGGTACTTACGGTTTGCCACATTTGGGTATATTTGTTGGAGTGTTTTGTTTTGTACTTACACCAAAATGACAGAATTTAATCGTCAGTAACTATGGAAATGCAAAAGTGTGTAGTTGTTCTCATGAAAAAACATATCATACATGTATTTGTTTATATATATATATACATATAAATATATATATACACAATCTCTCTCTATATATATATACATATAAA
>WURT03069083.1:0-13526 GCA_009936505.3 Holothuria glaberrima
TATTAGACATCCCTGATAGGTATAGCAGAAGGGGTGAAGGACTAACAAGCGCAGTTCAGAATGCTTTTTCGTCGTAATTGAATTACCAGTCACCATCTATACCGATAATGTCTGCACGCGAAGCGCTCGGTAAAAATTTCTGAAAACTGTAGTTCCAACCTTTCACATCATGCTACTAATTAGATTTAAAGATCCCATATTGATGCAAGACCCCTAAAGATGTTTGGAGATGAATATTTTTTGTTTTTTGTTTTTTGTTTTGTTTTTTGAAATTATTGTGATCACCATGTATTATTACCTTCATAATGGTCTTGAGATGGAATGCAAACCTAGGCGCATGCGCGTGCAGCGCGCCGAATTTTTTTCGTTAAATAAGATTTCCGTGAAAAAACTTGCAGTCAGAATATGCATCGAGACACTTTCAATTTCCTATCAAACAGATATGCCACTCAAAAAGCCAGTTTTTTACCTAGTAATTCGTAAACAGCTTTGGACTTTTGCTGCTGTGCTTCTCTGGAAGTTGCTATAAAAAGAGACTGATAATAAGAACAACATTGTGGTAGGGTTAAAAGCGCTCAGAGCGCGCGAAAATTTTGATAGTTTGCGAAGGATTTGCAAAAATTCTGATAGTTTGAGAAACATTTGTGATAGAAAATGATTACAATAGATCCATCACTCGGTCGAAAACACACCTCACCCTCCTACCCCTACAGAAATCTATAGCTTAAACGTGTTTTTGGACCATTTAAAAAATTTCTCTTTTCTTGCCTTTCTTTTTTTTTCTTCATTTTTTCTCCCCTTTTTCGCTTTCTTTATTTTTCCTCATTTTTCAATGGGTGGGGGCATGGCCTGCTGGGCTCCCCTGGATACGCCGGTGCCATCATGAGTTTTAAACCTCTCCACATTTCTTTCGGATTTGTTGCTGCTTTCGACATCACTTTTATCCTTATAACGACGTTCTGTGTTTTGAATCTCTGATCTCTGATCTATTGATGGGGTTTTAGTTCTCAGATCTTCGTTGGTTTTACTCAGTAGATGTTACTCTTTCAGGAGATTTTTAACCCAATTAGTCATCCATGGGTGAGTGTTAGGATAGACTCAAATTTTTTAACGGTCACTTACAAATCGATACAGAACTCTTAATAATTGGATACCACCGTAACATTTTGGTTAATGCTGTAATCTCTATTAACGTTTCCCAGTCTGTCGTTTCCTACACGTGACGTAATCTATCAATCGTAACTGGATCATCATACATGAGGCTGGATTTAACAATAGGCTTATCCTTCTTGAACTTGGTAACGTAACATGACTTTAGGTGAATAACATCAACAAGCCTGTTACGACTTGTATGGCAAATACCTTTAAATTAAAGATGAACCCCTCTTGAAAAGAAACCTACCCAAATTACATCATCGTTGTCGTCTGACCAGCACGGGATGACTCAAATGACCAAAAATAATCACTCCCTTAAAAACCATGGATTCAAACAAAGCCTTCTAAATCGGAAATTAGGGACACCAAACCTAGGGAGTGGGGCCTTCCCCGCATCCTTAGTACTACTAATGTTAAAGGCGGGGTCTGGCGTGGTTCAGCCAAGAAGGAAATAACTAGCCAGCTGTCCATTCGATGGCGATTTGTCTCATTGCAGGACAAAATATTTGTCATGATTGTTTGTCGACTAGGACTTTTCAGCATCCCCCTGTCATGTGATATAATTACAAACACAAGAATTACTATTGCGCTGAAATGTCCTTATCCATTTGATAAAACTCTCACCAAATTTGAATTCATGAAAGGTTTTAAAACTGAAGGTCCATTCTAACCTACCAAACGCCTTCTCAAAATCAACAAGAAAAGAAGTCCAGTTTTTGTTCTCTTTTGACAGAACTGCATAAGATCTAACTTAAATCTAATGTTTTCCCCTTAAAATCTCCCCTAAAAAATCAGTTTGATTGAACCCAATAACAGAAGGCAAAACAGCGTTAATTCAATTTGCAATGCATTTTGCACTAATTTTGAAGTATGTATTTAACAGGGTGATTGGCTTGAGATTTTTCAGAAATTTGTTGCCTTTTCCAGGCTTTGGAATAAGCGTTATAATAGCTCGCCGTTGCTCGGGAGGAAGCTTTAACTGTAGGCATTGTTTAAAGCGTCAAAACCCAGATGGCCAATTAAATACTAAAATTGTTTATAAAAGTTAACTGATGGACCGTCACTACCCGGTGACTTATTCAATGGCATACCCTTCAAAACAGTGTGACACTCATCAACAGGTAAAGCCCATCACAATGCTGAGAAGCACCATCAGACAACGTTTTTCTAAGACAAATTCATCACAGAAGTCACCAGGATTTACAATCCCAGAAGTGTATAAAGTTTTGTAAAACATTTTCAGACATCGTAAAGAATACATTCACGCGAGGTAACAATAACACCATTACCACGACTGATGCAATGAATAACGTTTCGATTCTTATTTCGTTTTTCAGGATTTTAAAAATAACTGGTGTTCCTCAACCCCTTCGACCCATTTTAGGGCCCTCAAGGGACAAATTTGAGAGCCATTTGTTTTTAAAATTATAATTAAAATGATTTTTGTCCTAGAATCAGTTTGTCACGTCTAGTGACAGTAGGGAGTTTTCAAAAGTTCATTATCGAAGTATTTTATTTCAGTGCGCAATATTTGGTCTACATCATTCTTTGAATTCAGAGTGGCTAGAAGGTACCCTTTACGCACCGGCCAATATTTCACCAATTTTTGCTTATCACCGCCGATCTTACTAATTGCTCCTACCAAGTCAGGTGCACAGTATTTCAAGTACTAGGCTATAAATGCATTCAATACTACTTTTTCATTTCATTTACATGATTATAAAGCCCTGCACAGCTTTTGGTTCAGTTTCGTTGATAATTTATATTTATGATATTGAATTCCAGACTGTCATTAAGACAAATCAAGCATAAACTATTTAGTGCTCGAGCAGTATTAACAGACTGATTTTTGTAGCCATTCCGGAAGACGCAGCGACACTTACTGTTGTTAATCAAAGCTTTTCATTGATTTTGTCCTATTGTGCTGTTATTGTCTCTAAATTGCTTACACGATGTTTCTGAGACAGCAAATTGGTCGCACTGTATACAAATGGGATCTCCTTTTAGGGGGAGGGGGTGCTTCCCTTCAAATAACGGTTTGTCTCGTTGACTGTTTCAAGTTATCAATAAGTTCGCACACCATGTACCCTTGGATTTTATTGCTGTGGAGTGAGTGAGTCCATAGATTAAAAGAGCTACAGTATTGAAACACTGTTGATGATGTAATGTGAATCAGGTATTGGAGAAGCTATAGAACATGTTGAAGGCACAGCTGTCACAGAACGTTAAGAAGTTCCCTACAGATGGCCGTGGACTACACCAACTTGCAAAAGAAATGTTGGCTGCCTTTGTACAGTACTGTACTTCTTTTAAAGTAGTCCGTAAAATTGAACAGTGAAACTGGAGTTCCACATTGTTTCTGAGACACAGAGTAAAATGCCTGTACGAGGATGAGGGTGAGAACTGATAAGATTCGAAACATTCATTCCTTTTTGACCATGTCCATTGCAAGGTACTCTAGACAATGTAGGACACAATAATACACTGATCGAACAGAATATTTCTCTATATAGTCAACCTTTCATATGTAACTTGTGGAATGTGTAGACAGGGAAAGTCGCTTGTGCTAATAACTCTTTCACGGTAGACAATTAAACCATATTGTATCATGGACAAAATCTTGTACTTGGTTTGGAAAATGCGGAAAGACTGATGCCTATAATTTTTCATGAAATATTTTCTTTACCATGGGCAAATCTCGCTTATAATCGGAAGTGGAAATAACTCGTACTAATGTATTAATAAATTATATATTATTGGAAAAAATGTTAACTTTATTTTTTACAATATGGACAAACCTTTCGCTTGATGTGAAATGAATGATGATTATGACCTTCTACCTTGGACTAAACCTTGTTGTCTAATGGGGAGCATGTGAAATGGCTGGTGCTTATAAGCTTTCCTCAATTATTCCTTCAGTTTATGCACTTTACGGCTAGAATTGTACATATTTTAATTAAACAACAAGTTTTTCTTTTATGTCTTTAATTTTTCACTCTTGTGTGTGTGTCTTAAACGTTTAATGACTCTGTGATCTGTTTTACATGTGTCTGAGATTGCAAAAAACCCTGCAATTATCAAGAGACATTTAAGAATATTTAAGGTTCATAGAAGCTTAGAAATATTGGAGATTATGCCGGCTAGATTATCACATGCATATCATGTTAGAGCAGGACGCACCATCTGTTGCAACTTTTGCCATTATTCCATTCATGATAGTTTGAACAACTTGCCATGGAAGTCTCAAGACAAACTCGCCCTACAAATTTTGAAGTTAATAAATTTCACTGTGCTGTGCAATAGCAAATTCAATTCCTTCAGATGTTACTTTATATTATTTTACAGTTTTTCATGTAATGGTATATAAATTTACCCAGTCCATAATTAGGGATAAAAAGGGATCCTGTTGCAAAGGGAGTCAGGGGACCTAAATTAGTAATATAATTCATAACAATAGGGCTATAACCTGTTTGTGTTGTTAGTAGGTCCCATTGCAATGGGATCTATGGGATTTCATTGCAATGGGACCTTATGGGATCCAATTGTAATTTGACCTAATGGGATCCCATTAGATCCCATTTAAAGTGCCCAACTTCCATGTTGATTCCCATTGCAATGGGATCCTATTAGATCCCATTGAATGGGACTCAATGGGAATTTTCTCCTGAGAAATATCAAATTCTGAGTTATGCAAAAGAGCAAACACTCCACGCCTTTTGTTCTGTTGCCTGTCTAAGACCTCTCGCATTATATGGACATATACTGAAATCAACTATTATCGTTTATTGAAAACAAAACCCTCTGTATTCCCATGCACATACAATTTGTTATGGCAATGCTCCAAAAGCATATGCTTGTAGGTCAAGGGTTTCATTAGGAGGTGCATCACTGAGTTACTGTTATTGTTGACGAATATTGATGGTTGAAAGTTTTGTGTAAACTTTAATACGGCATGCGGGGGAATTGTCAGTGCAGGAAAGGCAAACCATGTTCGCTTTAGTGTATCAAGCTTATGCAGTATTAGAAATTTGTTATCCCTGCAACGTAGATCCAACCTTCGTAGTTCTCTGGAGGTGTATCACTACTGGCATCCAGAGTCCTGAAAATTTTTGCCGAACATTCTCTGTAAAGCTGTGCAACTGAGATTTCCGTCAAACAGGCGAAGGAGACCTGGGGATTTATTACTTCTTTCGTCCTTCTACCGTTACTGTGTAAAGTGAAGCATTCAAAGAAGTAATTATGTGAGTATGCAACGAACGAGGTTCAGGGGCAAATCGAAGTTTTTCCAGGTTGAATAAGCAGCTTTTATCTGTTTATGCTGATATTTCTTAGCTTTATGTTAAATTTTGTTTTCCTTTTGGCAAGTTCCATCAGATAAAACTTGATTTGCCAAAATTTTGTCTTACTTGTATAGATGAAACATTTTCTTTGCTCAAAATTTGCTTAACACTGCTTAAAGTGTACCTAAAGCCTAAAAATTCAAAACCACATGTTAAAAAGCTTGGAAATTTATCCAAATGGTCCAAATTCCGTCCTCTCAGGATATTCCTGGAATCATAAAATGTTGAAGCTTATTCAGTCATGTTAAGTGGTAAATTGTGGCAATTTGTGTTTCTGCGTTTTATCGAAAGCTATCGACCTTGTAGGAAAATGTGATCAGTGCCTTATGCTTACTGTTATTGTTTGACTTGGCTATATAAGCCGTCTTCTTACATGTTATGAAACGGTGCAATAAATGTTTTATGGTCACATAAACGTCTTAATTTCAAACGAAATCAAAAGCAGGTAATGTGAGTTGTACAGGAAAGATACCACTTACAGGTTATTGCGCAATCGACTATTTTAAATAAAAGGAATAAATATCAACATTTAATATCACAGCAAAATAATGGGCAATGAAAATGGGAAGTGATTGACCGAAATTCACTTTCCAACCTCTAAGCTTTATTCTTGAAATTGTAAACTTTAGGTCCTCTTCAAGCCAAAATTTTGCCTTTCTGCGTCTTTACTGAGAAAAACATCAAATTCACGTGAAGAACCTTAACAAATGGAAATACATCATACAAAGTAGATGGTTACTTGCAGAGGCCAAAACACAGGATGCATCAATTTACACTGCTTGGAAAACTTGCTCAAACAGGACCGATGGGTTGAAGTTCGGCTAAGGTGGGTGTCGTTTTCAAATGGAATAATAAATTGCACACAAAAATATTGTTTGGGTAATACCGTACAAGCATTCAGGTTGGATAAGTGTTCGTTGGATCGGCCAGGGATCGTTGGATCCATAAGAACCATCTTTCTTAACCCCCTCCTGAAAGTTTCATCAGCCCCTAAAGGCTAGGTGTAATAGCATGCTAAGGTTTGGTATGAAGACTTAAAAAGCACAAGTTTAAAGGGTTCAAATACATCAGGATTTCAACCCATTTCGGAAATCATACCTAGGACCTTGCTACATTTGTTCTTTATACTATTCTTCAGTTTCAGATTCGTCACGATTCAAGACAGGTCACCATTACAGATGAACGTAACTTGGCAACAATTTCAGGTCCTGGTCGCCAGATGTCTGTATAAATTCTTTCTTGGTGGAACTCTCAAAGGTTACGGTGTAATCATGGAGGAGACAGTGAATAGCCTCCAGACCCATCATTACCTTGTTGGATGCGCGTTTTCTCTTCAGACCGGGATAGGGTTTATCATTGGTAAGAAGTTTATCAAAATTAAATGAGCCAAAAATATTCGGGGTAAGTTACTTCCTCGGACCTCATAAAATAATCGAAAGAATATAAATAATATAAATAGTAAAAGCGAACATGAAATTGCAGAATGTATAAATTGAAGAGAAACTAGAATTGGTTATGAGTCAGCATTTTAATGTTATGGAAAAATTTCTAAAGGAAATAAAACATTAATTTCAAATTTTATGTACATATAAGAGAATGTAAGACTTGGATCACAACGATGTTTCAGAGGTGTGAACAGGATCCAGAAGGATTCATAGAATTCTAGTTGCATACCGTATCTCAGGCTTGATCAAAGATCTGGGTATCTTGAGAAATTATCCTTTTGTAATTGACATCTCTCCTCAAGAGTTTTAACCTGGGTATGATCTGTTTATTGTTATTACCCCACATTTTTCGCTGAAGGAAACAGGGATGTCCGTAGTATACACTGTTTCATTATCGTATTTATGCTTTGATTTTGTCAGCTAAGGTAGATTCAAGTCTAGTACATGAAAATGTAAAAGTAAAGTAAATGCACAGCGTATGCTGAACAGGAAAACAACAAACGTCAATCATTCAAGAACCATTTTATTAAGTGAAATGGCTGAGTGGGCCCAGATTTCTATTGAGCTCGTTGGTGTGCGTATTGAATTTAAGGATTAAGCTCAGCTTTGTGCGCATACGATATCCAGGACAAAAGAAGTTTGAACCAAGCAGTACACACATTTCAAAATTTTGGAAAGAATGATTGGCTAAGCCTAAAGTATTCGGCCACTGGAAATCCATGTGCATTGTTTATGATCTGTATATCGGTATGACCCATAACTTCAAATTTTGCCCTTAAGAAGAACACAGGGGTGTCCGAAATATATGCTGTTTTTATCATATTTGTGCCCGGGTATTGTCAACATTTTGTTGTTTTAAACTTAAAATATTTAATTATATGTATATATATATATAAATATATATATATATATTTACACATTTAACAATGTTTTCGTTATATATATAGGTAAGTATAAATTATTCCAGCCTATCCTTAATTGTATATATATAGAAATATATGATACATTAAATTTGCTTACATTACTTTGCACTTCATTAGCATCTTTATCTAGCTATTGCACATATACCGCAGACGGGTTGGCATGATTGCTGACAAGGCCTAATTAAGTGGCCTCCTATTCGTATTTTGTAAGATTTAACTTCCAAATCAGATTAGGCCCTAAAATATTCAATGATATATCTTTTCTTCGCTGACCAACATTATATTACTGAGTCATATTTTATTTCAGTTTGGCTGGTAGAAATGAAGTAAGTTGCAAAATATGAGGGTTGTCCAAGTACACAGACATTGATTTTATTTGACAACCAAGACTTGAAGTGTAGGAAATGTAGAAAGTACTACAGTAGCTCGTCGTTGGTGTTAAGTTCGGTCGCAAACTGTCACAACAGTTTTTAATTCAAATACTAAACAAAGAAGATTGAAAAACCCCTTTTCCTTGAAGGAGCTCCGTTTGCTACATGATTTTTCCGTCGGTTTGATCATATGCGTACTAGCCGGAAGCCTGGGCTGCAACCCTTTAGTCCAGACAAAACCAATTTCTCTGGCAGACTTGAAGAAAAGTCTCACAATTTTATCGAAAAGCACAAAATTTTGTCTGGCAAAAACGGTTAAGTCCCCCTCCCCCATCCACAAAAATCTCGTACACTTATGGTTTTGATCTTAATTACCTACTAAGAGACAAACAGTTATACATGGTTAAACTTATACTTTAAAACCCGTGAATCACGGTACTACTGTTTTAGGAGAGTAGGGTACGACACAGGTCGAATAAGGAAATTAGAAGTGTACTCAACAAAAACAAATCTAAAGTCCGCAAACAGTTGCTCTGGCTAAATCCGTGGTTAATATTCCAGTCCGGGTCGATATTCCAAATAATTACAAAATGCGTTTAGTAGATAAATTTCCAAGATAGCGAATTGAATATAACTTTCTTGTTTTCCTGTCGCGAACCACGTGGCTTTGACAAAGAAAAGTCGAAAGAAAATGTTCCTTGAAGTGGAATATAATAAGTCGCTCAGCAACATTAAATAAAACTTACAAACGCTGATCGAAGATAGTAAAGGCACTTCGGGAATAATCAAAATTCGATATAAATCCAAGAAAATATACAAAACTCCAGAGTGGACGCAGGCTCGTGCCTTTAGTCGTTGGTGAGTCGAGAGCGAGTGTGTTGGTTCCTTTGTTCATCAGAAAACGTGGAGTAAGAATTCTCGGATGATAAAGAATTAGTCATTCGTAATGAACAAAGGGGTGCAAAGAAAACTTGGCCCGCTAAGTTTCTGAGAATATTACCGGAACAGAGGGCGGGCTTCTCTTAGCGTGAGTTGGGGAAGAGCCGCTACACTGTCATATAAAGGAAAACACTGAGAAATTTGATGGAACGTTGAAACATGCGGCCTTCTTAAATGGGGTAGGGGCATTTTGTCTAACGTGTGCACTGATTTCTGCACTGTTCAAACGGTAGGGGATGTCCAATTTCATATTAAATTCTCATACAACAAAACACCCCTAATACTTTCACCCTACACAATCTGCCCCAGTCTCTCTTAAGAGAGCTTTCATTTTCAGGTTTATTTTAATTAATTTTCACTACAGCTGAATGATACTCAAGTTGTTCAGACAAACGTCCTGTACCATCATGTCGTTGTATTTTCGAATTGGTTAAAGGTGTTCTGTTGCGGAGGAGGGTATTCTCTTAAAGCAGGGAGTTGTTGAGATAAAACGGCAACTCTCTCCTTTGTACCCACCTTGTTGACGCCAAGGTCACGTGCTTTGTATAGCATTTGAAGATATAATGAGCTTAAAGCTATTGTGAATAATTTACAAAAGGTTCATGTCGTTTGCTGCGTTGAAAAGAAATGTCAATAAAGTTTGTTTATATGCTTTATAATTGCCAGTCGCTTTCCTTGAAAATTAATTTGCAGATCCCAACGCGATCCAACGCTTATCATAATGGGCTAGTCCATTTTATGTAACATGGTGATCATGCACTTACTATTCGGAAACTGCTACAGTTTGCGGAAATTAATATGATTTTAAAACAAATTATAGTCTTACACCTCTCTTTCGTCATTTACGCATTGTTCCAGGGTAAAACGTCCTTCTAATAAGTTAGTCTTCCTAGACTCTTTAGGACTTAGCAGCCGTTTTGATTTATTACACAGTGTTTCTTTTTAACTATCGGTGAAAACCTTCGGATCAAAGCATTGTTCCTTCTAATCTTATTCATAAGAAGTAGGTGTATAAAAGGTTTACTTAGGTATCATGTATCAATTGAAAAGGATCATACAAAAGAACTATGTTACCCTTAGCTCTAATAATCACTCATGAATTGAAACTATGCAAACGATGAAGTGGATTCAATCAGATTACCATAAATTAAAGTGTCCGATCTATCCCCTTCTAAATAGCAACTCATTGCTTAAAGTACGTAGTGGTCAAGCTTTTCTTCCGTCCTTCAAATATATATTGCGCGTAGTCACTGAAAACACAGGATTTGAGGTTTTTTATAAAATAGTACTAAACTGGTGAAATTCAGTACGTTTCCTTTAAGAAGCACGTAGGACATTCCATGCAATTCTCCCCAGCCATGCATTACCGTAGTTCATGTCTTCAAAAATGGGTGGTATTATCCGTCTACAGCAATGATAAAGAACGATGAGCGTTATTTTCCTAGTAGAAAAAATGGTCGTTGAACGGCAAGATAAGTCTACTACGATGCCGCAAAATTCGGACCAGTCATAAATACAAGTAAAAAAGACGATACGTTTGACAACAATTATGTCATTTTAAGAGACTACTGTTTACCGTAATGCTGTTTTTCTTATACTTCGCATTCATTTCCTTTTTGCTTTAATAAGTATGATACGTAGTTACACTATTTGGTTGTGTTAATTACGTTGTGGCGTCATACCTAAAGACCGCTCGGCGGCACATACCATACTTATGCAACTGTTCCCATATTATTGAATTGTCATAGCAATATTTTTCCCAAAGACCATACATGACCTTGGACTTTTTAAAACCAATGAAATGAAAGTCTTATTTCTATAGATCGTATGCATTTGACGTCATTGAGCCATTAAAAAAGCGAGCATGCATACATGCTAAGAGGTTACCCAAGTACAAACGGTTGTACGTCTAGTACACTATTAAAAATATTTTCTGCAAATTTACAAAAGGAGTGCAGTCAACTTGTTTCCATAACTATTTTGTTCATTTAGGCTACAACACGTGAAGCCCATGCATGACCATACCCGTTACAGTGATGGAAAATTATTAATACACAACCAATGTAAAACCAGCAGAGTTTATTTATACGGATGAAAATATATCATATGTGAACAAAATTTTCCGTTCACCTACGCATACTTTTTACAGTGTAGGGTATCATGTAATGTTTGCGTGTAGGTTATCAGGTAGCCTAATGGGTAAAGTCGAATCATGAGGTCTATAGCCAGGTCCTATACACGATAAACAAAATCTGAAATTTCCAAAAGTGTGTCTAAGAAGACATAATATTTTCTTCAGAATAAAACAATTACTTAATTACTTCAAGACCAAAATTATTTTAAGATAGCTTTTTAAATGTACAAGGAAAACATTAGTTGCCCTCATATCAATTCTTAATCAGCCTCCGATTTAAGGCCGACTCCAATTTAACACAGTTCTTGACAGTTGAAGAAAATGTCGTTTTCAAATTTTAATGTTGCGAATAAAAAGTAAGTTTTATACTAGTCTTGTAAGGTAAGTTGAATATTTTTTAAAAAAGGAACTTTACAGCCATGAATTTGAGCCATGAAAATATATATTAGTAAGACAGTTTACATGATCACAAGGCTGTCAGAAACTGTAGTATGTTTCATTGAACTTCTTGAGGCTAGATGACTTTTGGCGTAAAAATGTTTCTTTGACCTTGGACAAATTGGTTTCTCACTTAGAATGCCGTATGTAAGGCGAGGGCTTGTATATTCCAGTCATCCTGTGAGTTTAAGACAGTGAGTATGTTTCGGCACAGGGTAAGTTGTCTTCAGGGAAACAAGGAGAAAATGACTGAAACTCGAAAGAGTGTAACAACAAACTATTGCGAAAAACACCATTTCAAATCGTTTTATATCTCAGCTCACAAAAGTACTGTGAAGATGTGAGTTGGACAATTGGAATTAATTTCTCAAATTCGATAACATACATTTTGGAAAATTTTGACTTGGCTAAAGGTACACTTTAACGAGTTTTGCCAGTAGGAGGATGTCATAGCAAAGAGGTCCTAACACCTCCCTGGTCATAGTAGCTTTCCTTGAATGCGTTTTGTGTTTCTGTTTTAGCTCCCTTAGTTGGCGTTTTGGGCAGAAGACTACACCCTCGTATCGTGTCTTCCTTTGGGGGATTTCTGGTTGGTTTGGGATTCATAGGGAGAGCTTTCCTCCCGTCCAAGGATCTGTGGCAATTATTTGCATGTCTTATCCTTTCAGGTAATTTAATTTCACTAAAGATTCATCAAGCGATGCTTGCTGCTGAATTGCAGTTTGTCTAAAAATGTTGACTCTTAAAGCCTGTATACACGAGCAACATTTGTAAAACATTCTCCGAAACACTTCACTTTCAACAAACCCAAAACACGCTTGTTTTCGGTTTGTTGCACAGTGTTGACAGGGTAACAACAATTTGAAAACATTCCGAAAATGTTTGGAAAAGAATTAACACGGCATTACTTCTGCAAAATTTTCAAAACATTTTCAAAACATGCTGTATACCCTGTCTACACTGTTCAACAAACGGAAAACAAACATGTTTTTGGATTTGTTGCCAGTGGATGTTTTGGAGGTGTTTTGGGAATGTTTTGCAGATGTTGCTCTTGTAGACAGGCCTTTAAAGACACTGCGCTGTAGAAAATCTCACATGCTAGAGCTGCTAGGGCCATTTTGTATCAGCTCGGGAAATTTGATTTGAGAGAAATTATTTTTCGAGTTGATTGGGAGATTCGGTATGAAGCTGGACGGGATCGGTTCAAGGTTCTACGTAATTCTGTTGTCAGCTGAAGAGTGTGCGTTTATCAATTGAAAAATCAAGTTTTGAAAGTAAACGCATCAGAATTAATATGGTTTTGGACCAATCTATATACAGTGTTCACCAATTACAGTATTCACCAATTCTGTTTATGACGCAAGGTATCATAGAAAAGACACAAATTTTTTAAGATGAATTTCAATCCAACCTGAGCAAATCAGCCCCGTTACCAAGGGGGGAGGCATTTGGGGGCCAGGCCCTCTCCTCCTTGCCGGCCCCCCCTGCTCTGCCGCATAATAGTCAGGACCCTTTGTAATAGCATACTTTCAAATTTTGATATTTTCCTCAGCAAAAATGGAAGCATAAATGGCACCAAATTGCACTTAAGGACACCCAATTTTTCAAAAATTTTCAAAAGGGGACCCCCTCCCCTTAGACCCCTCCCCAGGCCGACGATCACACAACATACTGCACACCCTCCCCCCTTCAGAAAAATCCTGAGTACGCCACTGACCCTCGCTGTTTGTATGTTTCAATGACTTGATGAGATATTCTGTGAAAATTTATGCTTCTCCATT
>WURT03069115.1:0-13525 GCA_009936505.3 Holothuria glaberrima
GCTTTTGTGTGGACCTTGCCTGTTGGATGTGAAAGCAGTGCAGCATTCCTTCTAGAGTTAACCACTGGCTGCAATGAGAGTCATTGCTTCTTGCAGCATGTCCCTAGCAGCATGCCCTTGAGCTATTTACAATTAATAGTGTATACACAAGACAGAAAAATCTAGTACTTGAAAATTTATTTAGGGTCATGAATAACAGCGCAAGAGGATTGTCTCATCATTGGATATGAAATTTGATCATGGATGCATGCACACTGACAACCTCTGAATTCTATTTTTGACCAGGAGTGAAGCCAGGTGGATCCCCCTTCAGGAAAGGCTGCCCCTTGCCCACTGGTTCCAATGTTGTTGAGGAACTTTAAGTTACAGTATATAATAAAGTATGTACAGTAATGCCAGATAATGTCCAGTCACATTTGCTATGGAGAAGAGCAGATTCTTCAATGAAAATCCCCACTTTTCTAATTTTTCTCAATAAATACCCAAATCTTCCAAGTTTTTCGTACTTTAAATTTTTGTCCTCTTGACAACCCATCCACTTTGTCAGGGCTATGAGGTGCTGCCCCTCCCCATCAGGTAGCTTAGCCCCCTCTGTTTGGCTAATCCTGTGGCACCCTTGTTTTGGTTCATGCCAAGGAAATAACTAGGCAAGAGTGCACAGCCTGCATTCAGCTTCTTTGCCAAAGACAGGGAATGGTGGGGGACCTAGATCCTATGGTATAAACTACAGTAAGTCAGATTTTATTTAACTTTTTTTCTGTAACCCCTTCACCCCTTCTTTAACTCCTACAGTAGTATATAAATATCCTGAAAATGCACTTTGTGGGACGACAAATTGAGTCACCAGCAATAGTTGGTACAGAAGTTCCACCATAACTTGATCCAGGGATGTCTAAAATGCAAACAATACACTCCAAATACAGTACCATGTAGCCAAGTCAGCTGTGTCTTAAAAATGGCAATAGTCTGTCACCCCAAACTTTGCTTTGAAAAATCAAGAAACTCTTGCAAATGTCCTCAAACTGCATTACAAGCTCCTCTGAAGACATTTTAAACATAATTACAGTATTACAAACAATAAGCAGAGCAAGGAGAAATTCTCCTTGAATTTCACAATTCACTAACAAATATATTGTCACATGATCAAAATAGGCCATTCATGAACAAAAGTGACGGGGCACACTAACTCTGACTGGGGTGACTGTATTTTCCCTTTAAATGTAATGTATACTGTACCTTGACTACACCAATTGGTTTTCTTGAGAGATGGTAACTAGTGTAGGCAAAGAATGTCAGCACCAGAATGAATCCTTTATACCTGAAAGAAAAGTAACAAGGGATTATTGATCCAGATGTAACAGTATAGGCCTATTGTACATGTAGCTAACATATTAGCCACATGTATGTTCATTCTATACAGTAATGCATGTACAGTATACCCATTGAGTGACCTAACCCACAATACCCAGACATGGCGATGCAAAGGTGGGTTATCAATGTGACCAAGGCTTGTAAAACTACAGGGCATGATCCAACCCCCCCCCCCTTCAGGTAGCGGGACGGAAAATTGAATTGGTTTTATAATATTTTTCGGCTGTGCAACAATATGAGCATAGACTTTCTACTTTATAAATTTGTTAATGACATAAGTACTGTAATAAGGTGGAATATGAAATGTGCTGCCATGGGAACGCATTAAATTTTTGTGGCTAGCCGGAATGAATTGCTGGTCAAAAATTACCACTAAACTTGAATTGTTTCGAAAATTCAACTTAAACCTTCAACAACAATTCTGCTTATTGCAGCAACAACCCCAACTATTGCTCTCCCAAGCACAGTAATATAGTTATTAATTTGATGATTTCTTCTATAGCCTACATTTGAATAGAAGAATTAAGTGGTGGGACGGAAAGTGGCGGGACGGAAAGTGGAAGTACGGAATGCTTGTGCTAATACTGTACTGTATATTAAAACGTCAGCAGATTGTATAAATGCATGAGTCGCATAATTGGTACTATAGGCACTTAATCAGTCAAACTCTTACAGTAGTGAGCATCTGGTGCATATGGTGAAATCATTTTGTTGCACTTGTGGAATTTTGGGAGCATTTGTGACCAATTTGATCCCATTGTACTGCACTGAGTCACAGTGACTGGGGATTGAGTTTGCAGTACTGATATGACTCACTCTTCAGGTAGTCATGCTGACGGTTGATGATAGTTCAATGATAGACACAGGGCTCAAAATAAGCAGGCGTCCAGGCGTTATTTGAACCTGTAGATTGGAATAAAGTGCCTAGAGACCGAGTTAAACGGTACCCCGGGCACTACAGTATTTTCTCACGAAAATAATGCCCGATGAAATTCCCTGGGTATATTTTAAAGACAATAATGTCCAGAGCAATGCCAGGACAGTATTTCCCGGAGAAAAACATGCCCGGACCCTGTTTTCTCATAGAAATTACCACCCAGGTGTATTCCAAATCAAAATCACATAAAAAGAGTACTGTAAGTCCTGGGTCGCCAAAAGTAGCTCCTGGTCCAGCCTGAAAGCTCGTGGACCAGGAGTTAAATTTGGCAGAAAGTTGCTCCTGATACAGTATCTGACTGCTTATTTTGACCCCTGGATGGATGCATGTGAATGACATTTCCTTTGGTCAAAATTAAAACCCACATTTGACTGACCATGTCACAGTGGATTGATTGATAAACTTACAAGCATTTACAACCCTTCACCCTTTGGCTAAGAGCCAAAGGGCAAAAACCAAACCCTTTAAAGGGAGAAGGCAGTCTCCCCTCCCAAGTTTATTTTCAAAAATTTGCTAAATCTTACAGATCTCCTCTTATTTCTCTCACAAGTTTTTTTCATAATGTTACTGTGTAAAATCATTGAATATTGAGGGTAAGCCAATGAGTTACAGTATTCTGCATAAACTTAGGAAATAAGTAACAAAAATATTGTCACATGATTGGTAGGACCCATTCCTGAACAAGTGTACCTGGGTATACTGCTTCAAATTGGGGGGACTGCATTTTCCCTTTAAGGACTTCTGGTCCCCACAGGAGCTAAGCATAATTGAACATCCCTGAGGGTCTCTGAGACATTCAATTGTTTGTCATAGATGGATTTTTGATACAGAGTCCATCCACAACAGGATTTCTATTCCATACTGTAGGCCTACAAGTGTAAAATTACAGTACTTTATAGGCTACTAAATTTTTATCTAGTGGCTACACAGTGGAGGACATAAATATACTGTGAGGACTGTTATCTCAACAGGTTATTTTTCTTTTTAAAAAATATCTACGTTGGGGGAAAAAAAGAGAATTTTTTCCTGCCGAATTTCTGTCATGGACAGACATTGTTGCATCAAACAAAAACAACCAAGTGAAATGGTTAGGACTATATAATACTCCAAATTTTCCTTTTAAATTTGGTGTGATTATGGAATACAGTCCCCCATCTAAATACAGTCACACAAAACTTAAAATAGTTCATGACGAAAAAAAAAATATTTAAAAATGAATGTGATTAGTTACTGTTGGACTGTCTGTCCATGACAGGCTATTTATGTAAAAAAAAAAAAAAACCCATACTGTACAGCACTCTACATAAACTGGTAAATTCCAAGACATCTGGACATCCTACAGTATTTTTTCCATCAATTCCAGTAAGTAGTGCCTGTCTGTCAAAGAAGGATGAATTTCAACATACTGTACAGTAGTATCCTTAAATTTTTGGTCCCACAGTCAACATCTAACCAATCACCATTATACAGTACTGTATCACTCACCAAACAGTATGCACACTATCCCAGATGGACTGTAAGTCCAGTATCAACCATGTGAGAACATTACCACTCATTTTGTACTTTGATGAATGGTTAGCCACTTGTTCACATCACATATGCAAGCTTCCATTATCTGAAAGCTGCTTGCATGTTGATTTTGTTAAAGGAAATATACTGTAGGCCTCAATGATCTCAGTCCTGCAAAAGCAGCTGGCCTACAGTAGATGGCCTCCCCTCTCATGCTTTGAAGCTACATGTACTAGCCCATCAGATTGCTCCCATCCTAACTCCTGAGATCTATAACTGTTCTCTTACCAGAGGATTGGGAAATGGCTAACATCACCCCAATTTGTAAGAAAGGGGACAAAGTCGACCCAAAAAATTACCAGCCGGTGTCTTTCAGTATAATGTATTGTAACATTTGAATAAACATCCTAGAGCATCTAGGCCTATTGTCCTCAGCCAAGTGATGCACCACCTAGATACTGTAACCATGGATGAAATCTTGTCACATAATCAACATGGCTTTAGAAAATAGAGATCCTGTGGTCACACCAAACTTGTCATACCTGTTGATGACTTAGCTGGTTCCCTGGATTAATGCAAACAAGTGGATGTTGTCATCCTTGACTTTAGCAAAGTGTTTAATAACTGTCCCCACTCTAGACTTGTCAACAAATTAAACTTTTATGGTATAAACAAAGAACTTGTTTGTTGGGTAAACACTTTTCTTTCTGGGAGAGAACAGAAGGTTGTTCTCGAAAGCCAGTCTTCTTCTTATCTCCCTGTGGACTCTGGTGTGCCCCAGGGCACAGTCTTACTGTAGAACCCCTTCTATTCCTATTTGATCTACCTGACAACCTAAAAATCAACTACTGTACTCCATTATTTGCAGATGACTGCCTCTTGTACAATAGCCTACTACTGTATCTCAACTACAGTACCCAGGATTCTGAGGATCTACAGAAAAATCTTTACCTCTTACAGTAAATGCTTGGCAAAACAAGTGGCAAATTTGTGCAAATAATTCTAGTAAGTGCTACATCATGCATATGTCAGATCCACTATCCCACACAGTTGCTGTATAAGCTGGGAGGTCAGACTTTACAAACAGTTCACTCTCACCCTTACCTCGGTATCCATCTTCACTTGAGACAACATTAAATGGGATACACAAGTTGCTCACGCAACTACAAATGCTAGTAGGTTACTCGCCGTCAAAAAGAGTAATCTTTCCAACTGCTCCGAGCAGCTCAAAGCCACTGCATATACCAGTCTAACCAGAGTATGCTACACCTACAGAACAGTACTTGGGACCCATATACTGAAAAGCACTAGCCAGTTGGAAAGGGCATGCAACAAAATCCTGCAAGGTATGTTAAACACAACTACAGTAGGCTACTGTCAAACGGAAGGAACGGTCACCAGGCTCCTCTATGATCTTAACTGGACAACCTTGCAAAACAGGAGATCTGCCTCCAGATTAACCCTACTTTACAAAATCAATCAGAATCTAATTGACATATATACAGTACTTTACTGAAAGAACACCTCCTAAAACCAGTGGTCACACGGCAAGGTCTTCGGAGAATGAGCACGGAAAACATTCATCGACCTGTATGCCGTACTGCTGTAATGTCTACAAATACAGGTTTCTTTTTCCCTAGAACTCCTGTATATTGAGTAGAACAAATTACCTGAAGGGACTGTCAGTGCAACCAGTATTCACTTTTAAAGTAAACTTACAACACATCTTGGTTACTACAAACTCCCTCGCTTCACACCTCTGGGTTACATGCTCTGCATTTTTTTTGAGCATTTTTTTTTTTTTTTGAGCTTTTTTTTTAAATTTGTAGGGTAGCCCTGTTCTGATAAAGCATGAAAGTAACACAAGTTATCAGTAAAAATGTTGCTACTGAAATGACTGACTGAATTTTATCAGAGGACCTGGTTAGGGACCCCTAATTTTAGACTGGGCCCATGTGCATTTTGTGCACCATACGCCAAAGATCTCCGGCATAGACGAAGAAAAACACTTGGCGTAGCAGTATGAAAATTCACTCCAGTTGACATAAATCTTACCATAGTGGCATGGAGAATCACCTCAGTCAGTGTACAACTTACCTATTGACCAGCTTATACAGCAGGCCTATATTTTCAATATTTTGAAGGGCAAACTAGAGTAGCTCTAGGCCTAAGTCAATATGGGCAGCTACAGTATAAAATGTTGTGTTACAGTGTTTCCACTTAATTCCCACTGAGTCCCACACAAAATATGATTATTTCCTGCCAAATAGGAAAGGATGTGTGTAACTTTTTGCTTCAAGTACAAGCATGATGAATGATCATCGTACAGCAGGCAATACTATTGTGTGGTATAAATCAAACAGCCGCACACCTGGTTTTGTTGGCGTATGAACACTGACACCTCGGCGAAACTTCAGCGTCGACTTTACAGTACATGGAATACATCCTGGAGACTGGGACCCCCACATAGAAGTACAGTATGCATGGGTTTGAGGACCCCTGGAGAAGTAAACTTAATGGAAGCCATGATACATGGGTTTGTCGTGTGTACAGTAACTTATACTGGGCCCATTTTAGGGAAATACTAAAATGAATGCCAACGAATGGATACTATTCTGTTGAAATCAGAGGAATGCCAGCGAATGCCATTTGATTTTCATTCACTTTACGAATGCCAATAGATGTAATGATAATAGTAACTATGGAGGCCTGTAAATAGCATAACCCACATGACATTATGTCTACCCCAATGCTATTGCCTTCTAACCCGGATGTCCAAGGCAAATGAGCGCATGCCAACATACACTAATTAATGCCAATGAGCGAATGCCAATAGGCAATACAGTACATGCGAACGCCAACACTGTCTTGCCCGAATGTGAATGCCACTGCCCAAGACAAGCCGGCCCTGAGACGAGTCCTCATCTTGGATGTCAATTTGATATTGGTCTGCTTCCGCTTTAGTCCTTGTGGTTTATAGCTCAGTGAAAATGCTCAAAAGCCAACTTGCAAATCTCAATAACCAGACCTGTCAACCTGTCTGACCCCAAAATAGGGAGATTTTCATTTTTCAAAACCAAAAAATCAGGAGATTGGTGGCAAAATAGGGAGGATGGCAATTTCTGACAAATGATAGACATAGATTAGAAAAACGTGTAGCCAAGTTAACGCACAACCGTTTGTATCCCATCGCTCCGTGCTCAACACTTCTTATGTTAGTTATTCCCACGCTGCAGCTATACGTACATATACAGTAACAGTATGTACACTATGTACGTCAGCCCATACATGGCAGAAGAGTTACGAAAGTTTGAAGTAACATTAAATAAAGAAAAAGATTTTGGCAGTTTATTTTTATGCCCAATTATGAAAGTAGCTGTTTTTGGCTGTTTGAGTGAATGTCACAAATGGGAAATTAAAAACCAGGAGGATAGAGCATAAAACAGGGAGGCCGGGAGATCTGGATAAAAGCCGGTGGACTCCTGGTAAAACCGGGAAAGTTGACACGTCTGCCTAACGTTAGTAGCCTACGCGGTTTCCATTGTCCGAATGCCAACTCGCAAAGACCAGTAATGCCAATGCTAAAGTGCCTACATCTGAATGCCAGTATGCGAATATTTGGTACAACTATAGAATACAGGGCCACTCTTGAACACCACCTAACATCCGGATGCGTGGATGCGATGTGACAGTGTCTATCTTGCACCCGAAACTGACTCCACATCCGAGCATCCATGCTTCCACTCCAAGACTGATCAGGGCTGAACATTAACTTTATAAACAACTTGCCCAGTCGGGCAGGTAACATCCAGGATTCACTTGCCCTGATAAATATTCACTTGCCCTGAAATGGCAGAGGTCATGTGCGGTTCGTAGGCCTGTACTCTCATGAGTGGTACATACAGTGCACAAATACGCAATGATGCTAGCATTCAATCAGTCTTATTCCGGTGCGCTTCCACCCCATCATTTCGTTCTCCCGCAGAGTAATATGTATCCATGTGCATACTGTGTCATATAGACAGTAGCGAAAAGTTCTGGTATGTACAGTAGTGCGTAACTACAGTACCGTACGTAAAAATCAATCATTACAACACTGTATATTTACAGGCCAAGGCAATTTCTGCAAAAAAAAATGCTGTGGATTCCACAGCATTTTATGAGGTCTCCACAGCATTTTTAAAACTCCCTCACACGGCCACAATTAGTGTCAGCAGCGATACGTGTTTCATGGAGTAACAGTCTACCATATTCTGCCCTGTTCATGTGATGTCCCACAGTGCATTTCATCCAATGTTGAACTGAAATCCAGTGTAAAGAGCTTTTATCAGTACCTAGATGTTATGACAGGGGTGGGGGATGGTGGGGCACAATGTTTTTGTCTGGTGGTAACTGATCCCCCACCCCCAACATATCAATGGAAAGAGGATTTAGAGTGGTACTAGTTCCATGTTGAACTTGAGCTCTTTTTGCATGGACTTGAAGTCATGAGACTGTACAGTATCAGCTTCTCGTAACAGTATATATAGGCAAAAGACATCAAAAATATTTATGTTGGTTTGACAAGCAAAGACCCTATCTTGACCATAAATAAGTCTGAACACTCATATCAACATCTTAGACAACATTTGGTAACACTTCGGAACAAAAGTGAGTACGCAGACAACTCCTGCACATGTATTGTGTTGGTTTAGCATCTTAGTAGGCCTATCCATGTAGTTTACACGTTAGGCAATGGCAAAACTCCAAGGATCCTCTGAAGAAATGTGCTACGTGGGGAAAATCCGTCCAATTAAAAGTTGTCAACATATTACAGATAATTGTTTGACAGTCTTTTGAACATGCCAGGAGAGTGTTATTGTCATTTCTGACAAATTTGGTTATGTTTGATACTGTAAAACAATGTACTTTGAAGTGCTACTCTCTGCAGTACAAGATGCATGCAGCAAGCTGTAGATTACTTGTGCAATCGAACCATGTTCTCCGGAGCTGAAATGTCTTCCATTTTTGAGTCAAAAATTCCAATAATGATTACAGATTGTTAAAATTATTTTTGAAAGAATTTGAATGATTGCAAGTAATTTTTCGATACCGTTCTAACAGTTTTATTAATATTCTGTGGGGTGAGCAGTTAAGCACCAATCATAGAGTCAATGAACAACTTATTAGGTTTGGACAAACTTATTTCCAAAAGGGCAGAAGGAAAAGTTGATGTTGTAGGCCATTTTCCTATGCATACTGCATTTAGGTTTGCTGTGAAACATGTGTATGGGTATGCGATAAGGCGGCTGCTGTAGGAAACTGCATTGAACACCTTTACGAAGTGCCTAGATCATACAGCTCTCAGCTGGATAGAAAATAATGACAGCTACATGGCTGTGCATTACCTAGTTTTAAAGGTAAAATCCGATGTGCATGGGAAAGAAATGTAACGTAGACAATGTTTCAAAACATTGGGATAGTAATTTGAGAATGTAGAAATTGATCGATGGAGAATGTAGAGACTGACTGACGGCAAAAATGTACCGACGTCTGGCCCGCCTCTAGGTATAATCGGCGGCAAAGGCAGTTACTTCCTCGGCATTTGCCTTCGATTATTTTTTCCCCTGATTTAAGTACATACAGTACAATAATGCTCATGCAATACTCCGTATATACACACATACTGTGTAACTGACTTGTATGCAAAAGTGAAAAACGATCGTCGAACAATTTCCCCGAGTAAGTTCGTGGAACCATGGCACTCAACCTAAATCAACAGTATGGTTGAAGTGTAAATTTTTCGGAGTTACAAAGATGAAACTTTTTTCATTTAGTAATACTTTTAAACATTTTTAACCGCCGTGGTTTTATTTTCTGTCGCATTTAGAAACGGGGCTGGCTAAATCACTGTGTGGCAGTATAACAATATTTAACAGTTGGCTGTTGTGTTTTCAGTGTGTTGCACTTTCTTGTACAGGTATGCGCATGTGAACTACCCACGATCTGTGACTTGCCCAGTCGGGCAAGCAAAGGTAAGAAACGACTTGTCCGACGTAATTTTTACTTGCCCCGGGCAATCGGGCAATCCTTAATGTTTAGCCCTGCTGATATTGGTGAAATCATTCACTCAGCATTCAAGCATCCGCGCATCCACTCCAGAATATTGCTTGTGGTCTAGGCCTAAGTAAGGAATGTACACTGACAATGAGTCGTTCTCAAATTAAACTTGCCCGTTGTATGTGCATATTCCCATTTCATTATTAAATCTTTCATAAAAATTTTGACTCTGCATCCAAGCATCTGCGCATCCACCCAAGGGATGGTTGGGATGGACTCAGACAATTTTCGAAAGTTTCATTTTGACTCCGCATCCGAGCATCCGCGCATCCACCCAAAATTACTTCCAATGGACTTAGCCTTAAAAAATTATGGAAAGGTACACTTGCTACTTGTACTTTACGAAGATATTCCAGATCAAGGATGTTTTCTCAAAAGGCATCCATACTTGTAAGATGCCCACATTAATCTTGGTAAAAATTTTGACTCTGCATCCGCACATCCACTCAGGGAGTGCTTAGAATGGACTTATAAAATTTTCGAAATGTTTCCGCATACACCAACACATTATCATAGACTAAAGAGTTCCCCAAATTTTGACTTAGTATCCACGCATCCGGATGCTCAGATACAACCCTCGAGTGGCCCTGCATTCTATAGTTACTCTGGAACTACTGTATAGGCAACATCGAAAGTGGTTTGTGATCAAATGTGCTTAAAAAGGCCAGCAGCTACCAGAGTCTACAAGCTTAGCAACGCAAATTTGCAATGCATCAATGCGCAGGTAACAATGCAAGTTAAGTGGGCTAGTTAACTGAGCTATGACCTAAAATAATTTATGCATTTCATTATTACCATGATGTCATTTCCAACGTGTATTTATCTTGTGTGCGACACAAAGTCAATTGATATTTGCATGTTTTCTAGTTTGTATATTGGGCATTCTAGAGGCATTCATTTTAGTACATCCCCCATTTTACAGTAATGTATCATACTAGCTAAAAACCTTTAAGTTGCTCACAAACGGCTGAGAAGCGACTCCCAAAAATTGCTACGCGTAGACTATATACAGACTACATAATACAGCACCACTACCTGTACAAATGTACTAATACTATTCCATATGTGTGACTTATTATTATATGCATATGTGTGCTATTACTTATAGCATAATTTGTATTACTGTATATAGCACCTTATTAATTCCTCTACATCTGATTGGAGGATTGGTGGTCACATGCCATGCGTGATTCGGTACTACCATCACGATTGTGGTGCGCGACCCGTGGGTTAGTACGTACCAACCCACGGTGGTGGGTTAGTAGGCTATATACCCACGGTATGAGTCAGCGATCATTGCAGTACGTAGCCTACGTACAAGCGTGCTGCGACTCAAAGTCACTGCAACTTTGTGGATCGTACATTGCATATCGTATGTAATAGGTACACACGCAGCTAGCAGAAGACAAACATAAGTCCATAGTGACTCCCATATCGTGCTGTCAGAAATACCGGATTTACTGTTGGATTTACTGCATTTACTGTTGATTTACACTTCCAAAAATGACTCGCAGGAGAATTCATGAGAATATTTGAATGTAAGTTTGGCCTAATCCTATTTTTTTTGTATAGGCTAAGACTGTGTTCTAACTTTAGAGTTAGACCTAAGTTATTCCCTATCCTCCCCTTGCATCAAATTTTGACCAAGATATCTACGTAGCCTATACAGGAATTAAGGTGTTATGAATACTTATGAGTGCAATAGTATGAATAATTTCATTCGTTGAAAGATTGAAAGTTCTATTCAACTCGGCTTCGCCTCGTTGAATAGAACGTACAATCTTTCAACTCATGAAATTATACTACTGCACTCATAAACATTCATTATTTGTATACTACACACAAATTGGTAGCAGTAATAAAGCTGCAAGGGGACTCCTGAGTCTGCGTAGGCTACTGTTCTAATTGGAAGCTATTGTTAAAAACTTCTCAGCCATGAAAACAGGGGGATTTCTCACCATGCAGTTTTATTCGGCCCTGAAAAGAAAAAGTTCAGTATGTAAGCGCCCAACGGCACCCGAGCCATCGTGGTTTTCTCAGGAACACTTATTTGTAGCTGTTCCATCGACTGCCGTCCACCAGCTAACTACGTCGCCATCCTGCTGGACCAAGTATCAGCTGACGTGAATGACGATGTACCATTTGCATGCATGTGAACACAACCCAAGCATACCGTGCCCCTAGTCAGGGTAACGACTAACGGAGGTAGCGTTGAGGTTTATCTTTTCACGTATACGGGGTATACGTAAAAAGAATAAATGTAAACACGTTACCTTCAGCAGGTGTTACCCTGACTGATCGCACCGTTACCCGACTAACTGAACGATGGCGCTGTTTAGTTTATTAGGATTTTACTTCGGCCAGAAAACTTCGAGTGAAGTAATGCGATCGAAGCAGCAGCCTGGCGAGGCGTCCAGAGACTCTGTCTTTGAATTGCGTTTTCTCGGCTTTTTCGTGAACTACGGATCTGAAATTTGGATAGGGTGTGAAGGGTACTACGCAACTTCTATCACTAAAATTTTGTTATGATCGATGGTTATATGAATACACTAGAGCTCTTTTTTCAATGTTTGGCTATAAAGCCTATCTTCCTCTAGGGATTTTGATTTTGTGCCCGAAAGTTTGCACACTTGTTCAAGGCCGGATTGTCCCGTGATCATAGCTTGTTCGGGAATAACCGATATCACGCGAAACGATGTTTTTAGGGGGCAATTTTGAATTGAAATTTGACCGTTCCGCGTTGGGAGGCCAATTAACTACTGATTGGAAGAAAATTAGCAAAAAAAAACAAACAAACAAACAAAAAAAAAAAAAAAAAAAACCAAAAAATAACTGGTGCCTGTTGCTTTTAAATCTTATCAGTATAGGGTTATTGTACGTTCCCTGTATATTTCATTTCATTTTATGAAAGTATATTGGAGAAAACCCAAAATAAAATTACCCCTTTTTGTCGGAAACGATAGATTCTGTTTAGCGCAAACACCGAACTTGCGTTTTGATCGCCGGTATTGTAAGCAACTTATTTCTGGACAACGGCCAACTGAAATCATTTGAAATCCAGTTTTGCTGAATATTTTAAGCACGACTTCAGCGGGCCAAATTAACAACTTCGTGGCCAATGTACCCACGATAAGAACAAAGAGCTGACAGTCTTGTCATCCACCGTTTTCACATCTGTTTACATATATGTAAAGCTACACAAAGTTATGCATTGTTTGCCAGTACCTTTGTTTGCAGAGTCGCTAGCTTTGCACAGGGTAATCCGAACCTTGAAAATAGTACTGTACCCCCGCGGGAAGCGGACTCTGCTCAGCTCCTCACGGCTTCCCAAACCACTGAACAAGGGATATGCCTACAGTCCGTTTGCCACGTAGGCAACCTGCAGAGCGGACTCTGCAAGCTCATCTTCTTTTTTGGGCTTCTCAAACATAACCGGGACAAGGAATTTGCCATACAGCCTGCAGCGTGGGCAATGGCAGTTGATAATAGAAGGGGGGGGGGGAGAGAGTATTTCGTCGTCCCTTCGAATATTCCCAGCCAACACACTATGTGGGGCCCACATGGTATTACCGTGGGATTCATGGGCAAGTATGGGAATGGGATACCCAT
>WURT03069126.1:0-13524 GCA_009936505.3 Holothuria glaberrima
CTGAAATCGAAGAGAAACCTTCTGTTGCAATTTGTGGTGGGTTGACCCCCAAATCGTGATAGATTGACTGGCCTATAATGGGAATGTCTTGGGTGGATTATATCTTTTCTGTTCAACCGTAAGCAACGATATATGTTGAGGGATATTTATGTGATTGCACTGATATAAAGGGTGGTATAAGAGAGTGTTTTAGTCTCCACCTTGTTCTTGACATATACTAATGACTTGCCGGATGTTATCTCTGGGTTCCGGATTAAAATATTTGCGGATAATACTAAGCTTTATTGGAGAAAATGGTTCGGAGAAGGACTGTTACCTACCGTAATTATAGCTATTGATGAGGCTTTTGACTTACGCTTGTCAGCAACTTGGCAGCTTCGCTTTCATTCCGATATATGTCAGATCCTAAGGTTGGGTAGATCTACTCCAACTTTCACTTATTCCATGGGGGATTATGCTTGTGCTAGACACAATCTTGAGATACGTTTATGCCAAACTGATCTTCAAGTTGGAGGGTCTTGTTGATAACGAGCCAGGTTAGCTTTTTCGAGATCATATTTCTGGTATTATTTCTAAACGCTAAAGCGAATGGCGTCTTGGATACAATCAGAAGAACTTTCAGTTTTTTGGAAGGTTTTTTTTGGTTCGCATAGCCGGATTTTACCCAATAATCGATGCAACCTGTAGGTAACGCCCACCCCCCCCCCGATATTTTGACTTTTAGCCCCCGGAAAATTTCCACCAGCGAGTCACCTTTTAGCTTAGCTTTCACATCTGCTTCTGAATTAAAACAGAAATCCTTAGACTCTGCAGCACTAGTATTGATTTTCTGATCTATAACGTTAGAGGGTAGGAAATTTCGGGAATTTTGGACTATTGATAGTATGTACCAAGGAAACTGCTATGAGGCATGTCATGTAGGCTTTGACACATGGTAAACACATGGTATACTCGAAGAGTATAATCTTGTATTTATACTGGCACCTGGTTATACATGCACGTCCTGGAGGTGCTCTAGAGGGTCATTTTTTCTCAAGTTAAGTCAAGTCCCAAGTCATCTACCCTCAAGTCAAGTCAAGTCTCGAGTCATTTTCCTTCAAGTCAAGTCGAGTCACATGTCAATTTCGTTCAAGTCAAGTCACAAGAAATAGTATTTAATTAAAAAGTATAACAAGTCTATAAACCAGATAACAGATCCTAAAAACGGTCTTAATACGGAGACCAGGTGGTAGGCCTTGAACATAAACTTTTATCAAAAGAAAGATGTTACTTCTTTTTTGAAAGATTTACGAAATAAATTATGTTCATACTGAAGAAGACCCCATCAAAAACGTTTTAGGACAATCACTGGATCACTTAAGCTTCAAGATAGACAGTCATCACCCCAAAGTACATTCTTAACGGTGGGGGTATCAAAATTCTCAGTTGGTGACTGCTCTTTGATTGACATCAAAGTTTGAAAATTCAAAATGATGCAGAGTAACTCACATTGAAAACAATGCAGAAAGAGAGTGTTTGGATTACACAGCTTGAGTGCTCACCAGGACATGGCCTGAAGCAATAAAATAGGTTTGTGTCTGCACAAGGAGGGGCTTTATACAGTTATGGGAGGTGCTGCAAGTTGCTTGGTTGGGAGAATTGGAACTGTATGGGGTGACGGGAATTGCCCTAAAAGGGCTATCCTGTCATTACAGACAGTTCCAATCCTCCCAGCTATGGAACTTGTAACTCCTCCTTTGAATATACAAAGCTCCTCATTGTGCAGACACAAAAAACCTATTTTATTGCCTAAAGCCATATCCTAGTTAGTCTTGTTTCAAGACGTTAGTTACTTTCTACCATATCCTGCTGTATGCTTTCTACCTGTCTTCTATCTTCCGCTCGCACAAAGTGAGGGCGTATGTCAACTGAACTGTATGCCACTCGAAGGTTATATATAGTTCTTAGTGTTCAAAAGTAGAGCTAAAGAGGGGGCACTGGTACGTATGCTTGTGGTGGACGGAAATGAACTATAGCCTTGAACAAGACTATATCCTGGTGAGCATACAAGGCTATAATGTGTAATCCAAGCACTCTGTCTGCATTGTGTGGAATGTGAGCTACTCTGCACCTTTTGAATTTTCAAACTTTGCTGTCAATCAAAGAGCAGTAACCACCTGAAAATTTTGATACCCCCGCACTAAAAATATACCTTGGGGTGACGATTGTATGACTTTAAAGCATTGACTGTAGGCTTTGTAGCTTACAGTATCTTTCATCAGGAAAGATAAGTTCTTTGCAAATGGGATCGTAAAATAAGAATGATATTCCCAAAACATCACGCGGCTCAACACTGTGCAGTTTTATGGATACCCTAGCCGCATACGTGTCAAACTTTTTCAATGTGGTATAATTAGTATTCTCTAAATGTGTGGAAGATGACCTCGTGTCTTGGCCATGGACTGATGAATGATCATTATTGTAGTGCACGTGCGCGCTACAATCTTAGCGTTACACGACAGGCAGGCTTACCTACATGACTGAACGTTGAAACTGGAAGTTCCAAACTGTTTCGGTCCGATTTTACTATCGTTACTATCACTGTGCAGGCCGCTAATCTTAAGCCTGTCCATGATTTTTTACCGCTTTCTTGCACACATTCTAAATTAGTCCCGACGAAGGACCTCGTTCACAAATAGAAACAGCTTGAAATGTAGAGTGAAATGTTACTGATTGATGACGGAAATGCCGACAGTCTTTATTTCTGAAAGAAATTTTAGTTAAATGTGTGCTTGCTTTCTCATTAATACAATAAGAATACATAACTTGAAATTCGCAAACGAAGTAATCAGCGGATGAATTTATCGTAAAGTTTAATGTGATGCGAGCTGGATGCGGATGACGTAGGCCTATTAAAATATATTTGACTTACAGTTCAGCGCATGCGGAGCAGTTAATATATTTTTAAATTGGCCCAATTGTGTATGGGAAGTTTATGTTATGACCAATCATGAAGAAGAGATTCTCTTGCACGTCCGAATGGCCGCGATTTTTTTCGGCAATTTTAAAAAAAATATGACCAGCTAAAAGTATCAGTGGAGTTACAGAAGGCGAGTCGAGTAGTGTCAATTGCAGCAGGCCATAGGCGGGAGGAGCCGGCCGTGGAGCTGGCAGAATGCCTGTTCGTTTTAGCAACAAAGTATTTTCACGCGGATGATTTTCGAGAGCATAATTCGGGATGCTGAGTGTATTAAATCGCCAAAAATTACGGCATTGAGTTTTGGAGGGAAATTTGGGGATCTTCTTTCCACCACAAATGATTGAACTCACGTCCATCGTTAAAATAACACCACAGTATGTGTGAGTAGGCCTACTGTGCAGTTGCGCCTGGTCAGGCCAAGGGTATTTACGGCGGCTCGTAATGAAGGATCAACTCATTTTTCGTTGCTACAATATCGTTCATGATGGCGGCTAAGACATTGTACTAGGCTATTTTATTTGGCTCTCGTGAGTGCAGATAGTTCCGCCCACCCGACTTTTGGGAGTACTTAACCCCACCCCAGCGATTTACGCATAGCCTATTAATCGAAAGTTTTGCTTATTCAAAAATGCCAAAAAAAAAAATGCATTTTTTGGACTTCGTTTGAAACCAATTGAATTTGTAAAACAAACAGAACTCAAGTGCTCAGAGTGACAAAACAGGGACACTGTTTCCTCGCACTACAATAAAATGTATTTGCAAGCAAATGCAGTTGTTGTAGTTACTGGGTTCCCTGTTCCAGAATTGCAGGGGTCACACCAGCATTATACATGATTTTATCAAAACTGTTTGTCGTTTGCGCGCTAAGTTTGGTTGTCAAATGCCCAAAACGTGTGTTTAACAGCGTTTCATTGGGGCTTTTTCCTAAGGAGGACCCTCATGCCATACCAAGTCACCGACTCTTCAACGTTTGCGAGTTCGAGCTCTGCCACCGTATACTGTAAAACCCCTGGCCTCCAAAGGGTAATCCCTGTATCCACACATAAAAAGACCGTAGACTATTTAATCATACCCTAAATCTTTATACGTGGTGTCATTTTTTTTCACGCATGTTTTATACAGGGGCGTATCCAGGAATTTTCAACAGAGGGCGCAAGGTTTGATTGATCGCTGTCCTGGAGGAGGGTCTAAGGGGAGAGTGTTTCTGTCCCCTTTGGAAAATGTTTGCTTTTGGAAGTGGGATGAGATGCAAAATGGTGCTATATTTGACAAATTTTGAAGCATTTTGTTTTTTTGCCTCATTGTTTTCACGTATGACGACCAAAAAGGGGCGTTTTGCGCCCCCTCTGGATCCGTCACCGTTATAGACATAGGGCGTTCTTTTACACTAAATCATATTTTGAGGACATGGGCGGAGTGCAATTACTAAACAAACCATTCGGTGCAAGAGGCTGCGATGACCCGAAAGGGTTGGAATTTACTTATCAGTGTACCCTAACCAAACGTGATGTGTGCTTGTAATTAGGTACTATACTTTTAAGTGGTTGTTTGAATCAGTGCTACTCTACAGCGTTACTTTTTCTCGACTGGTGTGACCCTGCCTTAAGGCTATACCTGTTCTACTTTTTTCTTAAATCCCATTAAATCTCTGGCAAAGTTGCAAGGGCGAAACCAAACATTTCTCACGAGGGGTTCTCAGGACCGTAGCCAGACAAGGTACAGAAGGAGGGCAAAAAATTTTCAGTGGGGTCAAATGTGTAAAAATGTATTAATTCAATGGCAACTTGAAAACTTGAAAACTTTCTAGAGGGAGAAAAAGGCTTCAAGGGGGACTTCGCCCCTTGACTACGGACCTGATGGTTCTGCTCCCCAAAGGAGCTACGTTCCGAAAGGACACAAGACTTAATGTGACCAACCTCTTGAGTCTTGACCTTCAGACCTATACATCACGGGTCTGTCATGTGAGGCCCCATCCTTCACTGGCTGAAAAGAACAGATGCTACACACGAAAGCCATATAGCCGTCCTACACGCGGCACACTGCAACCTCAAATGCATTAAAGAAAAGCTTGCTTTTCTGTTCTTAGATAATTTTAAAGTACAAAATTCATGCCCCCATTCAGCCACAAACATTGTCATTCAATGTCGCCAAGTCGTTTTTTTCAAGTCAAGTCGCAAGTCATTTTTCTTCAAGTCAAGTCAAATCACGAGTCATTTTTTTCAAGTCAAGTCGCAAGTCAAGAAAAAGTGCGACTTGAGTCGGACTCGAGTTCATTTCCGACAATAAAGGAGAAACGCACTTCTAGCCCGAAATTTTGTAAGCCCTACTCCGCCTGCGCGCAAACCTATATGGTGGCCCTTCGATTCGGTGAGATCAGTGCTACTCAGGTCGGTTCCAGAAAACTTAGGGTCAACTGAGGAATTGGGATAGGTGTGATTAAGAGTCACCCGTGACCGGCGACATAGATTAAGAGTTATGGATTCCTATCGACGACTTATTTCCCTAGTCTTTTTTGCTTTGTTCATAGTGACATACACATGATCTTTGGGTCAACGGCTAGTCACTTGACACTAAAATAATTTTCAGTGCCATGAAGAGATGAAATGCATTTTGAGTACCGTACCTTAATTTCCATCAGCAAAAAATTCACATCTGACAGTCTTTGATTTCAAAACATCCTGGACCCACACTTTCCCTGTTTGCCATTTTGAGCAGTATGCGAGTCATAGTTATACCCATGGCCGTATGCAGCAGCTTAGGGTCAGTGCCCTACCCCCCCCCCCTCTGAAATGTTCAAAGCAAATTTTTATCACATCGATCTGTGTTAATTTCCGAGGTTCTAAAATAAAGAATTTCTAGATTTAATTTGTAAGGCATGGGAAGTTCCATTTCTGGCAACATGGGCAAGACATGTAGCGTGGGGGGGGGGGGATAGGTTGGCCAACTGTCCCCTCCTTGAGGGTATTTTTTATTTTTTTTTCTATTGCCTATTACCCTTTAAACTCAAAATGTCATTTTTGGCGCGCTTCGCGTGCATCCATTCTGAGTACTCTTCTCCAGTCCTGTAGGTCGGAGTTATAGTCTCCGAAAACCTCTAAACCAACCTCACCTCAATCCTCAACCCCCTGCATTATCAGTCCCACCAGGCTGTAAGTCATAATAAGAAGTGAGGCTACATTCGCTTCAAGCAGTGTTCCATTTCAACATTTTCTTGGGAAGACCACGTGGTCTTCCCAAGAAAATGTTGAAATGGAATCGGCAGCCCTCCTTCGCCTTGTCAAGTGTGCGTCTGTGTAGGTTGGGTTCAAATATCTACACCAAAATGGGTTTAAATAGGTTTAACTAACTCTGTAAATAACTGTAAGTAAAGGGAGGGGGTGAAATGGTGTATTTCAGAGTAAGACACACCTCTCAACCTGCTCAATGTAGAGGTTAGATTTGGGTTTGTTATCTCTGGAAACTTTTTTGAATATTAGAGTATGAAGCTATTTTCTTTCTCATAAATTTAAGAATTGCAACACAGAAAGGAGTGTATGAAGCATCTGTAGGTAGATATTCTGACATAACATTTTGACTCCGAGTCTTTATTTTGTGGCAATGCCTATGGTCAGTTGGTCACATTACAGTGTTTTCAATGCTTTCAAACGGAATATGTGTTTTGCATTAATATGAATCAATGAGGTTCTCATCATGGTACGGACTCTCTGAAGCGATGCATTCATGTCCTAAGGAACCTATTGATCTTTTCTCATCCTAGTGATTATCACAATACCAAGATCAACTAGGATTAGGGATTTTATGTCGAAATGACAAATGTAAAGAACGACTTCTCACCTAGAACTCATTTACTTTCAGTGCCAGTCAATGCGAAATTGTTGAAACCCTGATTGACTTGGCCCATGGAGCCCGGGCAGAAACAACCTTTTACATCAAGGTATATCTGACAATGGCCTTTGTTTCACTTTCAGGAGAGTTGGATACGAAAGGAAGATATTAGTATTAAGGTGGTTTAGTCAACAGTAGCCTTACAAAAACCCTGTCAAAGTTAGATACCCGAAAAGGAATATTTTTAAGTATGTATTATCTGACCGAATTGATTTTGCGTCTCGTAACACCTCCCTGAATGACAGTGGCTCTTTTCATACATGCTGACATAATACCCCTTCTGTGGTGGATCTCATATTACTTCTATCCCCTTTTGGGGATCAGGGTTTGCCTATACATTCGTCCAACAATTTAAGTTTCGCTCGAGAAAAGCTAACTCCTAACGCACTCACTATTTTGACTGAGATCTTAACAAAAGCATCTAAATTTAGAGCATTGTTCATAACTGTAATTTGTGCCATAAAGCACAAGAAGTGGTTTCAGACTTATATTAACTGAATTAACTTAAATCCCAATGCTATTATGAAAAAGGTTTAAAATGTTATAATGAAAATGATGAATTTTGTGAAGGATTTTGTGAATGTTAATGAGCCTGATAAGTTCGAGCTGTTTAACACGAAGTACTCCATGAGTTATTTGCTTTTTCTAATGAAATGGCTATAGAAGGTAGTTTCCCAAGTGTCGGCTTGTGACATGCATTTAAAGGGAAAGTAAATTTTGGAAGAGGGCTGATATGCAAAATGGTGCTATATTGGACACAATATGAAGGATTTTCTTGTTTTGCCTCAACTTTTTTCACGCGTGACGGCCTTTGGGAGGGGGGAGAAGTGTTGCGCCACTGGGAGGTGTGTTTTGAAGGCAGTAAAAAGCACGGGAAGTGCCCAGTTTGGTGATCTGTGCGGTGCTATTGTTCTTTGCACGTTGATTTACAGCAACTGCCAGTGACAATCCTCTTTGACTTTGTCACAAAGTTTGTTATACTGCCAATGGGAGAACAAAATATCCAAATGAAAAGGTTGTCAAGGGAATTTTCCATTGGAAAGACTCCTTGTTCTTCCATGAGACTAGGGAGAATGAATGGGTATGCGCACACACAAATAAAAAAGTCAGGTTAAAGCTAAGAAAAAATTTTCAAATTCAAATTTATTTCTCATATGAGGAATGAGACACGGTAAAAAATAACATATACAAGTATTAAAGGTATATGAAGGACACTAGAAAAACAGAAAACTGTCAACAAAGCTAGTGACCATTGAAAAACACGAACCAAACTATAAACACAAAAAGGGGAGGAAACTGATCCCCAAACTGCCAAAGAATTTTACAAAAGAGAAGGCAAGGAAGGAAAGAAGGAAAAAAAGTATGAGAATGAGTATAGCTAAGAATTTAGAAAAGAAGACGACATAGGAGATTCAGGGCAAATATAATAAATAGTAAATGTACATGACATCTAGAACAAATACGTGTAATTACTGGTAAGTTCAGCTTTAACTCTACCAAGGAATGAGTTACATTTGATCATAGATTTTATCCTAGATGCTATAAGAATAGTTATGAATTTTCCATGATAACTTTTACGATCGGTAACAGTAAAAATATTGCTTAAACGAGTGTACTTGGCTGACAGTCAGATCTTGGTGGGCATATAGCATTAGAAATAATATCAGGTAAGACATTGTTACAGTGTTTGTATATCAAATCACACATGCAATAGAAATGATTATCTTTTATCATAAGGAGCTTATCCTCACTTTATAATAAATGAGTTGAGTAATGCCAAGGTTTAGATGTAAGCACTTTGAGTAACTTATTCTGAAGGATCTGAAGTGGTGACAAGACAGTCTGTTTGGCTGTACCGTAAATCTCGATAGCGTATCTTAACTTAGAATAAATAAATGAGTAATAGATCTGGAAGGCGGTGCTTTTCGGAAGAAAGTTCCTTAAATGGCAATATATACCAACATATTTTACCAACGTGTTGCAAAGATCATTGATATGAGTTTCCCAAGGCAGTCTAACGTCTATTATTAAATCTAAATACTTAATACAAGAAGATTTTACGATGGTTGCACCGTTAAATATGATTTCATTACAACAAGAATGGGGCTTTAGCAGAAGTATGAAAAATATTGAAATTTGGTTTTACCAAGATGTAAGGTGAGCCGGTTGGATTCAAACCATTCTTTGATCAGGCTTAGTACAAATTCCCTTCTGAGCTAGAGTATTGCAATCCTTATCATGCACAAAAACACTAAGTACCATCGATAAACAGACGAACTGATATATTTGGGACAGCTTCACTTGCATCATTAACATAAATTAAGAACAACAGAGGCCCTAAAACAGATCCTTGCAAAACACCCGTTTTGATGGGCAGTGAATGGGAATTCACTTCATTGACAAAAACACACTGCTCCTGTTTAGTAATTAAGTTGACAACAGTTTATGAGGGGTATCACAAATACCATAGTAATGAAGTTGTTATAGCAAAATTATGGTCAACAGTATCAAATGCCTTCTTGAGGTCAAGATAGAGTCCTAGACATTGTTTCCTATTTCAAGCTGTGAACGAATAGTTCTAACAGTTTGTAATAAAGCGTGACGAGTGGAGTGGCTTTTCGTAAACCCAAACTGATAGTCGTAAAATATTTTTGATAAATATGTTAAATGATAGGATAGTCATATTGAAGCCGATATGCAAACAAACACAAACCATACAAAATAAACTTGTTGAGAATATGATTTGGCCTACAGACAATGGGTCTTGAGTTACTGCTATAAATATACTCTTTGGTATCCCCTAATACTGTCCTTAGTAAAAAACAACACTTAATTCCATATTCATAAAATACTCAGTTCCCAGGCATATGATCCCTGCTCTGATCATGTGAGATGCCAGGGGTGACATGAGCTTGCCCATGAAAGCAAAACACCAAGCTATTGCTACTTATGCTGAATCGAGGATGCTTAAAATGTTAATTTCCAAACTACACTTTTCTATTGTCTAAGTGAGGTATATCAAATTTCGCACTCCACTTCCAGAGGTCTACTATTATCACCACTCCGGTTCTATCCTTCTAAGGTTGCAAACAATTACACGGTGGATTGGGCAGGATTGTAAACAAACCTCCCTCTGTATGTTCTAAATGCTGTAGCTAGGGTTTCTAGAGCTGGATTTAATGCATATATGCATGGGATATAATTTGTGTAATTGGGTGAGGAAGGAAGTCAAGTGGACATTTTAACATGATCAATTCATCATGTTGCTTCCTCATTACTGTGTCAAAAATCCATGCATTGTTCTATCCCAATTATCTTTTACGTAGGCCCAATTGCAAGATGCCCAAAGCATATACCTTAACACTAGTATTAAGATTTGACGATTGATTTTAGGATTAATTAGATATTGAGTGCAAGTGTAGAATTGTATAGGCAAAGGCAAAATGAGCCTCTGTCTAGCCTAGAATTACTATAAGAAAGAATTGCAACTAAATGACAAATGAGGGAAACCCTCACACTTCCCACTGCACCACAAAGGATTACACTGGGTATCAAGCACACCAAATACCATGTACCTATGAGAGGCAGAGAGGGGCAGTGGAGAAACTACCAACCTTCCAAAAATTTAGAAATGAAAGCCAAAAATTTGAGCAGAGTCTGTAAATATTCTTGCAAAATTTTTCCACAGGTTTGAGCGAAAAGAATGTGTCCGGCTCAAAATTTTTCCACAGGTTTGAGCGAAAAGAATGTGTCCGGCTCAAAATCTTTTGCCTACTAGTAGAACGACACAGTACTACTAGTAAATTAGCTGTCTTCAGACTCTCCCCTCATAGGAACCTTTTCAGTTGCAGTGGGTAGTCTTTTCAGACCTGTCCCTCCTTCCCGGTGCTGTGGCGGAGTGGATAAAGACGGTGGCATTTGAAGCGATGAAGCTTGGCAGGAGGGAGGTTCAAAGCTTGGCAGGAGGGAGGTGCGGGGTTTGATCATTAGCTGGGACAAAGTAAGGTGGGTTTTTCATTCAAGAGCAATCTACGCTTTTTCTGTCTGAACTGGTTTTTCAAAAGAAACCAAATTTGATCTAAATTGTTGAGTTCGTTTAGTCACCCAACGTGAAGTTGTAATTTGTAAGCCACATAGGCTTCTCCCACATTTGTGGTCACTAAGCATCGTAATTAACAACTGCCTTTCAAGGCTTTCCTGCCAACGCAAGGAGAAATAACATGTGTGATAATTAATCAGGTATAAGCTTCTAAAAGTCAGTCTTGTCTGTAGGGTTTAGCTATTCATAAAAGCTGAGGTTAAGGCCTTCCAAGAAAGACATAGGAGGTTAGAGTAACCACTTCTACTCATGATCTTCTGCCTTTGGTCACTTAAGCCCTTGGGACTTTCTGAAAAAGAGAAAAGAGATTCTTTTAAATAAAAGTGCTACTTTAAAGGGGGAATAGTCTCATCCAGCCACTTCCAATTCTCCCAACTAAGTTAGTTCTAGCTCCACCCATAACTGTCTTTAGATTCTCCTTTGTGCAGACACGAACTGTTTACTGCTTAATGCCATATCCTGGTGAGTATACAAGGCCCTAATGTGTAATCAAAACACTCTGTGCATGCTGTGTAATATGAGCTGCTCTGCATCTTTTGAATTTTTTTAATTCTGATGTCAATCAAAGATTAGTCACCAACTGAGACTTTTGCTTACCACCAAGCAAAAATTAAACTTATTGTGATGCAAATTCCTCTTGAACTCATATTATTATCACCTTTCAGTTAAGGGGAAAATTGCATAATTTGAATGCCTAAACATTTTTGAGGTGACTGCTTATTCTCTTTAATAAAAAAAATAGGGTACAGTAAAACAAGTGTAGAAATATAAATATTTAGCCCAAGTTCTATGTTCGTTACCATGACATTTAGCCTGCACACCAGTACTAATAATAGATGCCAAGTGTGTGCAATCCAGATGGCCGTCATTTAAATACAAAACCATTGCTGCAGTCAGAGTCCTGTATAAGAGGTATCCGAAATAACGCACTCATAATGAAACGATTGCATTCAAACGTTTTCAGCACTAATATCTAGCTTGATTGCATCTATGACTTCTAAGAGAACACTTAGGGGTGCATCTATTAATTACTTCTAAGAGAGTGGTTCTCAAAGAGGTCCCTATTGCCCCCGAGGGCATTGGGAAGTCTCAGGTGGGCGCCACAGAGACATAGGGAATGGGGGCATTGGCACTGATTTAAAGGTCCCTGGGACACATCACTGCAGCGATTTAGGGCACAATAAGGCGTCCAAGCAGTCTGTTCCCTTTCGCTAGTTCTTCCCCTCCTCTTCTTTCTCCCTCCATCCCACCCTCCCAGACCCCTTCCCTCTTCAAAATAAATTTTGTGACCAAAAATTATCCAAAAATGGCATTAGAAATTTAAAAACTCCAACCCAAGATCCAATTTCTTCCAGGTTTGGATTGTAAAGTTAACTGAGAAAAAATACTCAGCATTCGACTAGGAATGATTGGTGACGGCAAGGAGATACATGAGAAAACGACTACCTACAAAATCGGTCGGTTTAATACCCCAAAAGTTGGGGTGTTTATCAGTCCTAGCCGCTTTTGCGGTAAGTTTATCTGTTAATCCGTAAGCGATCTGGCTGATAAGCAAACCAAACTGGTCACTACTTGTTTTCAGAGTTGTTCACACTTCCCTAGTAGCACAAACCACAACCCATGCGAGAGATATACCTATTAACATGGTCCATTGAGTAAGTGCTTGGCACTAGGTTTATTCAATGAACAGTCTTTTTTGTGTATCTGCTGGGTAGGTCATTGTAAGGCGAGAAAAGGAATACAAAGATAAGGGCAGTTATGTACCAGGTCGTCTCCCAACACGTTTCTAATTAGGCCATGCAATAGTTTTCTTGAAGTGCTTTTGCTCTAGGGCAGACATGACTCGAAATTCTTTTACAGTTTAAAACAATTTTATAGTCAGCTCAGAATTTAGGTGCTGGTAACCGGAGACTGTTTTCGCTTTCAAGAGCGTAGCTAGGGTGACAGGATGAGAGGTGCACGGAGCAAAAAGGGCAATATATCTACAAAATATTGCAAACGTACTAACAGCCCAACAATTTCCTCGATGTACTCTAATCCACACAGAACGAAAGGATTTCAACAGTTCAACAACGTTCTTTGGCTAACTAAAAGAATAAGTAATTTGATACAGATATATATTTCAGTATTTTTTTGATTTGATAGCCGTTAATTCTAGCCTCATTTTGTGAGAGCTAATTCAAGCTTTAGAACAGGATGGCAAGCAATGATCATATGTGAGTCAAAATCCCCAAGAGATGGGGTGTGGGGCCTCTCCGGGGATATCTTTGATGTTATAGGATAATTTGGTATAGAAATATTTTTTTTAAAACTGAGCATGACTTCCTGTCATGTAGTTGTAAAGATATGTGCACATATGTGGGTCTGAACAAATCATCCCCAGATTTGAGGATTTCATAACAATGTAAAGCGATCGGTCTAGACTGGTAGGTTGACCAGAGGGCATTTAGTGAGATGAAACTGACCAGGGATGTTTTCAACTACCTCCCCATGAAAACGTCATACTTCACCATCACCGAGAAAGCGGAAAATGTGTATTTCTATGTTGTCATTAAAATGAGAAACCTCGTCATTGAATGAT
>WURT03069137.1:0-11059 GCA_009936505.3 Holothuria glaberrima
ATAACATGGCATTATTGCGAATAAAACATATACAGAATGCATCATCGAAACCTCAATGCATTTTTGCATTCTGGTTTGTTCTAGTATTTTTTTCCAAGGGGTATTATTTTAACTTTTGAGTTGCATTTTCATCTATTTCCTCCATTTCTTATCGATGGTCTCTTGACTATGGAATCAAAATTAGTGGCATTGGAAATCTAACTTTTGGCAAAATATGGTGGAGAATTTAACTGAAAGAGAAATAAGTAGACTTTTTCACTTGTAAGTTGGGTGAAATCATAGGAATAACATTCTGTGTTTTTCTGACCTTCATACTTCTCTGACTTTTTTTCATTCTCAGCTCTTAAAAGAGATTGGACATCAGCTTATCAGCCTTAACTTTGGGGGATGTCATCTACAGTTTGATGATAACTGTCTGCAATCCGTAGTAGATCATTGCCATGACATCGAGACACTTGCATTAGACCACTGCACCAGGGTACAAGGGGAACCTCTTAAAGTGCTCCTGGCAGACCCCAAAAGAGCAAAGAAATTGAAGCTCTTGAGCTTTAGTGGTTGTAGAGATGTAAGTCATGGTGAAGTTTTATTTTAAAAAAATATTTTAATGGAAACAAATGTTTGTGCTGTTTGTTTGCCTTTGATCACAACTCTTCAGTGGTCTAAAGAGAACATGCAGAGGACATATTTTGTACCATGTGATTAATTTCTCTGGAAGGCAAAAAGTGCCCCTTACTACATTGACTTACCTCTGAAGGCTAGTTTAAAAGGGGCCTTTTTACCTTGCCGGTGTGTGATATTTTTGGACAAAATTGTTATGTATTGCTTATCATTTATTGTACATGTCTCCAAGAGCAGAAAAAGAAAGTTTCACTTAAAGAAATTCAAGATTTGGAAAGACAACGGAAGAAATAAGCAAACAGCTGTATTACCTTAGTAGGTGGCAATTCATTTTTTTTTTTTTTGCTGTCCAAAATGAACAACAAAACCATGTGCTATGATGTCAATGCATGACCTCTATACACTTGATAGTTGATAGTCTGTCTGTCTGTCTGTCTGTCTGTCTGTCTGTCTGTCTGTCTGTCTGTCTGTCTGTCTGTCTGTCTGTAGACTTAAAGTGTTTTTGTTCTTTTTTAAGTTTAATTTTTTAAGCTTTGGCAAAAGAAATGCCGATAAGACATGAACATATGTTTGGCTGCCCAATTCACACTTTCCAAGGCTTCTAAAAAAATCTTTGGAATTAGGTAGATGATGTGAAACTTGCATTTTACAGAGAAATTGATTTTTTGGGGTGGGGGGAACATGTAAAGTAAACACCTTTCAAAGCAAAGTCAGCTAGTTGCCTGTTCCGCGCAAAGGCACTTCAGTCTGGTGTGCCACCGACTTAGTCAGCTGGGTGGGAAGCTGATTTTGATGGCAAGGGCCTTGCCAAGTGGGAGGAAAACTGGGGTACCTGGAGAAAAATCCAGGTATTTAGACTGCACTTGTGAAACACTTTGGTGCACAGCAGCTGGAATAAACCACTCTGCCACTCAAGGACTTGTTGACTCCCATACTCTACCATCTCTTATGAAATAAGGGAATGTATGTTTGATTGGTGTGTGGTCTGTGTTTCAAAAGATATTGAGGAATGTGAATGCAGGTGCTAGCTGTTCATGTGCCTTATCAAGTACAATTACTTTTGTAGAGTACAGTGTATGAACACTCAGCCTTCTTCAGACCTTCAGTCTAGTACCATATGCTTGCAGCCAGCTTAATGCATGAGGCAAAGTTTGTACTGTAAATTTTGTAATTCAATCATTGATGTCATAAGGTGAAATTATTTCTGATGAAGAATTCTTCTGCATATGTTTATGTGTAGTTTTCCTTAATTTTGTTTTGAGTTTTAAGCAATTACAGAGTGAATATTATTTGAAAGTTTCAACAAAAACTATTATCTTGGCCTAATATTGCTCTTCCTATTGTCATGTTTCAGCTATCATATGATGTCCTAACTCTTCTGGCAGAGAATTGCATTAACCTTGAAGAACTTCATCTTAGTGGGGTCAGATGTGTTAATGATGCACTGCTCATTAATTTCGCTGAAAATTTTCCCTTCTTGCATTACCTTTCATTAAAGAGCTGCACCCACGGAGAAGATCATGTGAGTTTTAGATTTGCTGAGACTTTATTCAACTAGAAGTCACTGCCTTTTTCAATGAATTGTGGTTCATACTTAAAATGTAAAAATTTGGGTAAAGTTTGTGGCATTGCAGAAAACAGGGCTCTCAGTTAGTGTTGCTGAACTTTTATGTGTAGGTATTGTGCACCAAATTTAAATCTCAGGCTGCAGCTGTCTCAGCTTAGCTGCAGGGGCTGCAGCCTATGCTTTGTTGCTGCAATAGTACAATAAATGTAATACTAATATACTGTAATGTGTGTAGTATCAAATCATGGCTGCAGGAGCTGCAGCTTGGCTGAGACAGCTGGAGCTTGGTAAGTTCAAAATGGTACCTTGCAAGAACAAAAGGTAGGGTTAAAGTGTACCTTAAGACTAGAATTTAAAACTACATGTAGCAAAGCTTGCAAAATGCATCCAAATAGTCTAACTCTCACCTTCACAGGACATTCTTGAGCTGAGATATAAATGTTGAAGCTTATTCACTTAATTTAAAACTGTTGGTTGTGCAATAATTTGTGATGTCATTCTTGTACTAATCAACTTACTGTCTTTGTTTTTCTTTGTTCATTAAAAACCACTGCACCTTGTGCCAAAATGTGATCACTGTCTTACCAGTTGCAACTCCCTGGTCTCACTCTTATAGAGTGACTTGGCTGTAAAAGCCCTCTCCATAGAACATGCTCTTCAGGGAACAGTAAATGTTTTAAGGTCAGATCTTAATCTTAATTTCAAAATGAAACAAAAGCAGGTAATGTGAGTTGTACAAGAAGAACATCACAAATTATTGTGCAGTTGACTGTTCCAAATTAAGGAGATAAATTTCAACATTTTATATCTCAGCAACTGAGTAAGCTATGAAAATGGAAGTTGGATGAATGAAATTCATTTCCCAAACTCCAAAATATATCCTTGTAACTCTAGACTTGGGCTCCACTTTTAAATGTTACACATTTGACATACCAAAAGATTAGAAAGCTAATACCAAGTAAATAGCAATGCTGAAACAAACACTTGACTTGCCAATTGCAGAATTAAAATAATCCAACTTTAATGGTTGTACATATGGCAATCATAGTTGTGTATTATGCAGTCATTTTTCAGGGGGAGCTTTTCTGTGTGGATATGCCCAAACTGAGTAATGAATAGCCTAATACAGGGCTTCTCAAGTGCGTCGGCTACTGGCCACATTCCCCCCTCCCCTTTCATTTCATTACTGCTACAGTAACCAGCAGGGGCTTATCCAGGGTTAATAGGAAGGAGCTCAATCTTGAGGACAAAACCCATACTTAAAGTGTACCTAAAGTCTAAAATTTTAAAAATATATGTTACAAAGCTTGAAATATGCATCTAAATGGTCCAACTCCCATCTTCACAGGACATTCCTGAGCTGAGATATAAAATGTTGAAGCAAATTCACTCAATTTAAAATGGTAGATTGTGCAATAATTTGTGACGTCATTGAGCAATCAACTATTTCAAATTAGTTGAATAAATTTCAACATTTTATACCTCAGCAATGGAGGAAGCTATGAAAATGAAAATTGGATGAATGAAATTTATTTTCTAACCTCTAAAATATATATTCTTGAAATACTAGACTTAAGGTCCACTTTAAGTGCCTCGAAAGTGTCTGCACAGAAGGCAGTGGATATTCCAGGGATTCTCAATTTGGTTGGTGGTTTCTCAGTGAGTTTGCTGTAAGGTGGGGATCACAAACTACCTCAGCCTCACCAAGGTTGGGGCTGAGGTGAGAATATATGACATTCTAAATGTGCTAGATAGTTGTAAGATGCATTCTACTATGCAAATTCCCACTGTAATTCCTTGTCTCCAAGGCATGTGCTGAGGAAATCTTACTTAAAGCATAATCTTGTAACTAGACTTTTTTGCATCCACCCTGTGTGAATCACTCACTAGTTGGCCTATGGGAGAAAATGTGTCACTTAAATGCTCCACATTGCATTCAGGACATTGTACTTAAAAAAGTATTTTGGCTCCTCCATTCTTCTGCTGACTCATTAGTGGACATCGCTGACAGCAAATGGCCCATGGTCTGCCACTTAAGAGCCCTGTGCCTAATATGTGGCAAGTTTTTCCATCTGTCAGGTAGTTTAGTGTTATGTCCTTGTCTAGGTAATAATAAGGTAGGTTTTGTCCAATATCAGCCTTATCTTTGGAACTTATTTTAGCTTACTGAATTGAACACTTCTACAATGATATCAGAAAATTTGGAGGATAACAGAATACTTTTGTCAGTAAAGCTTTACTTTTTCCTTTTATCTTATTTCCATAGGTCACAGATCGTGGGATCATTGAACTAGCACGATGCTGCCCTCTCAAAGAATTAATTGTTTCAGGTATTCATACCTTGACGGACAGCAGTGTCTTTGCTCTAGCCAACAGCTGCCCAGACTTGGAGTGTCTTTATGCTTCGGGTTGTGGAAAAATTACTCAGGTGGCCATTCGATACCTGGAGGTAACTTAATTGTTTCAGATTTCTGTCTGAATTTGCATATATATTTCTGTTTTAATTCCAAACATAAAAAGAAAATCTATTTACTTTCTTCCCATTCATTAAACAAGGATGTCTGCATATCCTGTTGAAGAAAAGACGAGTTTTGGTTGTATCTTGCTTAGTGTTTATGATGTAGTGATGAATTGAATTAGGTTTGAACAACTCCAATAACTTTAACTACTGTGTGCCTGTTTTATGGAGTCACAATACTAACCAGCATTCAATACATTAGCATTTCTAAAGCTGATGTTCTAAATTGTACATGTCACAAAATCATACTGTTCCTGCTTCCTGATAACTAAAAGGAAAATAATTGATGGAATCAAGAAGAAGGTTAAATAAGTTTTTTTTTTTTTACAACACTATATGCAAACTTGTAATGTAAGTCATTCAAAAAAAATGATTTTTGTGCATATTTGTTACAGTACTGAAAGTTCCCTATAGGTCACAACTCCATTGAAAGTATACTCACTGCTTGACTCCCGGCGAGGAGTCACCATCCTGGAAACAAGAGTAAGGCAACCCACCCCTGCATAGATTTGATAGCCTTCATAAACCCAGTCATCATTGTGCTGAAATGATTATCAGAATCTATAATCAGTATATATATATATATCATGAAGTACATTTTATTTTCACAGGATGTGTGCAATGATAAAGTCCATGTAGTCCACAAGGTCCCCAATGCTGACCCTAATCTTCTAATGGCCAAGAATCTGGACACTGGGGAGTTTCTACGAATGGACCAAGAAGATTATCAGCAGTTTCATTGACAGTTAAAATTTATTTCTTCAAAAAAGGTTAACAATTAGAACATTACTATATATATATAGGATGATTATTGCTATTATATTTACAATACAGGGTCTTTAGGGTAGCAAGACTGTGTGATAATACTGGGGTACTACCTTAAGTATTAAAGATGATTAATATTCAATGAGCTGCCATGGGAAGATAGTACAGTCCTAGAGAAGGGACATGGCATACATATTGCATGCACAGTGTGACAACCGTATTAGGATATCAATTGCATAGAAATTCCTTTTGTCTGTTCCTGTTTAATTTGCTACACCCTACATCGGTCTTATTTTCCAGCTGTTTCATGTTTTAGAAGATACAAACTAGGTAACGAATTGATTGCTTATCAATACATTAAAGCATGTTAAAACAGTATCAACCTTATGCGTATGACGTCACAGAGCAGGAAGTGCTCCCTTGTTTGGAGGCAAGCACATATCATTGCAAGTTACAACAACAAATGTGGATAGCTGATTTTTCAGCAAATCAGATATGCTCATAAGTCTACTACATAGGTGTGGAACCTATACCATGCTTGGTATGTGCTGCATTGTTTTGACTCCCAACATGAAGTCTCTTGGTCAATGAAATAAGGTATATACTCTCATTGGACAGAAAAATACAATATGACCGTTATGCATAAGCGGTACATAACAGTGCAGGTTTGTGTTACAAACTCCAAAATATCATGCAAGCTTTCAGATAGGTTTCATGAACTGAAGAAAATGAAACAATGTTCCATATAGAAGGATTTTTTGGACAACTTTATATCACCATTTACTTGTCTCAGGGTTACGTGACCTTTGTCTGGTAGTAACTTAATTGCAGAAACTAGTATCAGTGTGTAACCCCTTACCCAGCCTCAGAGGATCAACAAAGCCATTGATTGTCATTCTTATTTAGTCCTGCTTTATCATCAGCTAAAAAGGCTTGGAAGATAAATTTGCGAGCCTTCCCGTATGAGTTTCATCGATGTGAGGATGTATCAGCATACTTGCTATTGGAATAGGTGATGGTTGTACTTTTCAAGAAAACTGGTATTTATTTACAACTTTTTTCTTATCTTAACCAGGATCTCAAAGAAAGTGCTGCATGACATTAGTAGTGGAGATTTGTGCATAAAAAGTGGGGGAGGAATAATGGTTCCTTGAGGCACAAGTTACTGTGTGAAGAAGGAACAGTCAGTGGCAGCATTTCCAAAAAGTGTGGGATATATCCCCCTGTACTCCCCGGGATTCCCTCCTATGCCCTACACCAGTTTTAGTTGGGACTCCAGTAATGGGTAACCATGGTAATCTTTGTCTGATGATTACACTGAGAAGATAGATGCTGGTTTCCCAAGGACCTTCATTAAACATAGGTGTAACACTATGACGTGAAGCATCCAAAGATTCACTTGTCAGGAAGCACTGCTAGGTGCAAGAACACTGCTGCACAGTACATAAAGCCAAAGACTGTCTTGCATTGGCCACAAATAGACCCACATAGGGGTTTATTGTTTTGTTTGGTTTGTTACAATTTTCAGAACCTTTCCACAAACATATCACATTTCACCTCACATTTTATAATTCTTTTATAGAAGTCAAAGTATACACAAATGCTATATGAACTTTAGGCCATCTCATCAGTAGAACAAAGGGGCAACTCAGCCATACCTAGGTCTGAGTGGTCTGTGTATTCCGTAGAACAAGCCTAAAACTAGGCCAATTTTACATACGGTATAATTTGGAATGTTGCAAGGAGAAATTTCGTTCTAGAAAGTTTGGTTATTTCTTAAATACAAAAGTTCAATTTGTCCTTACTACCCAGTTCAGAGTAGTGTTACCACATACTTGTTAAAAGGGCCCTGGTTACACTCTAGAGACATTCTAGGTCCTATTTGGCAAACAATTCATGCCATATTTTGGTTTATTATCTCTTGTTCTGAGTCAGCTATGTCATGTTTGAATCATGTGACAACCCATCATTAGCCTTGGCAATTTGATATGACAAGTTTGCATGAAAGGTGTGTGCTGGTCTGGTTTTTGATGTCCATCCTGCAGCTTCCTTTTTTTTTTTTTCTTTTTTTTTTTTTGTGGCATATTACAACCCTAAGTTTATTTTCAATTTTCATGATTTCTGTGGAAATTTCTAAAAATCTGCCTCATTAATCCTGGAGAAGATTTGCATCCATTTCATGTGTTACCTCCAATCACATCTGTAAGTTGCTAACATTTGTCTTTTGGTAGGCCAAAAGGTTAATGCACTTTGAGAACTTATTTTGAAATATTATAAGTGGCTTTGAACTTCTTTTTCTTTTTTTTATTTTTGTTATCTATTTCACAAGGATTTATGCAATTCCAAATAATTTCATGTGAACCATCCATGAGTCACATGTATAGCTAGGCAGGTAACAAAATGTAACCATGCCAAAAGCATGGGCAAGTCAAGTGAAAGGTTTTTTGATCCATTGTTATCAACTTGAAGTTGTAACTGAATGTTGTATAAAAATAGAATTTTTTTTTTATTTTTCTTTTTATTGAGAAAACATCCAAATTGTGTCCGAAGCTTATATACCTGAATATAACAGGACAAAAGAGCACCAGTAGGAAATGAAACAAGGTAAAATGCATGCAATTAATTTGTAAGAATGCCTAGGACAGTAAAAAAGAACATTCTGTTCAGTAATGCGAAGTGCTTTGTTTTCAGTGTTTTCCGATTCCTACAATTGTAAAATTGTGCAATTTATTAAATATTCTGTTTTTTCTTTTCAGTTTAGCCTTTTGTACACAGATGTTAAACTATCAGTGATCACAATTTAATACTGTGTTGTACAGCTTAGTTTATGGCAGTTTCTGCCAGTTTATTGTTTGTGTATTATCTGTGATCAGGCTTTTACTCTACAGGCGTGTAGTCAAGGGGTGGGGACAGGTGAGCAGGGGGTGGCAACCCCAGAAAATTTTTTGCCCAAGAAATTTTCAAATTACTATTGCCTTACTATACCTTAACACATCTTATCCCACTGAAAAATATGTTTATCCCCCTTGCAAGTCCCCCAGCCTGTAGTACCCTGTCTGGCTATGTGATTGCTTGTGGACAGCTTAGGCAACATTGAAATCTGTTGAATTTGAGTCTGCCATTTTCAAGGTCTTTACAGTGTTTCACTCTGGCTATTTTATACACTGATCATGGAAAAGTGCTTGAATTTACTTCCCCGCTCAGCAGACGTCTTACTCCTGAATATAAATTGGTGGCACTAGCAGTAACACTTGAATCACTATGTGCAAGTCAAAATTGACAGATTTATGTCACTACATTGTTATAGGCTTGTAGTAAGTACAAATATTTATTCTCATGGATTGGTACACTTCCTGTATTGGGAACTGTAAGGATCTGTACTTATATACTGGTGGAAAAGATGTGTACTTGTGTTGGTTTTCACAATGAGAGGCAGTGAATGTTAATTTGTAGTTACGATATATATTTTACTCATGCTACTAGTGCTCGGTGTTACTTTCAACTCCCAGACCTAGAGCGATGTTGTCTTACTCTTCTTACTTTGATTTAAAGAAGTTGTCCTGTGTATATATGGAAATCATCTTTCAAATAGCCCGTGGGTGCACATTGTTTATTCACAAGGTTACACTCTGTCCACACTCTTAGTTAAAGGCATAAGCAGTCGCCCGAACCTTTTATTGAAACAACAGGTAAATCTCACAAATCCCTTCTTATTTCTTTTCCAAGTATCTTTTATGATATTTCAGAACTTGAATATTGCATATTAAAGGTAAACCAAGGAATTACTCCTTGTAAATTTCACAATTTAGTGATAAAATTATTGTCACATGATTCTCAAGAGCCATTCATGAAATAGGGTAGACTACTACACTAATCCAAACTGGGGTGACTGCATTTTCCCTTTAAAAGCTAGAATAACATTTTCAATATTTTTCATATGGCAAGGCATTGCAATTTCCTTCTTAGCAAGCATATGAGTGCACAAAAACATATTGTGATGTATGATACAGGAGCCAGGGGGTGGGGGTCAGAGGAATTAAGTAAGCTCTTTCAGTATAACTGACAATGATTTTAAAATCGAGTATTTAAGTATGTGTTGGAGGTTCAGATTCCAGATAAATTTCAAGTAGTGTGTGCTTGTAAAATGATTTTGTTTACATTTCATGGTTCATATAATTTATCTTTTTAACAGAAAGTTAAGAGAGGTCTGGATTTTATTCAGAAGATGACCCATTACTTGACAAAAAAACTTTGCATTTTTACTACTGGCTGAGTACTCTGCTTATTTCACACTATTTATATTGGTCCTGTATACTTCTTATGGAAAACTTTTATTATATCAAGAGCAAGACTCTAAAGTAAAGCATGGAAAAATAAAACAAGATGAAACATTTAAAGGATACTTTTTATGTTCTGGTAGTTTTTGTGTTGTGAAACTTGGGTTGTTGTGAATTTGATCTGAAAGACCTAGAACAATTGTGCTCCTTCTTTTGGAGAATCGGGATAATTTACACCAAAATTATAATAGTTCAAAAATCAGAACAGCCTAATGCAACCTACAGTTGGAATCCCTCTGTAGATGAATCTGTATACCATGATAGGTCAGCTAGATGACACTTGAATTTGCTAGTTACAAACCAAAGGTATGTTTTATTCCATCCAGCTAATCCTTGCACAGCTCTTATCATGTTCGAGTCATAATTTTTCCCCTGGACGAAAGGCGGTGATTTTATTTGTAGAATTTCCATAGAAATGGTAAAGTAGAAAGTGTTCAATTCAGGGTAATGTCTAGGATAAAAAATTGCAACCCTCCCCCTTCCATTCATCCATGAAAAGAATCATGCCATCTGGACTGAGTAATTGTTTCATAAATCTTGATCGAAGAAATAATACTGCTTCTACACAATCATAATGACTGGAAAGTTGACAAAAGGAAAGCTACTTCAAGCAGCTTAACAGACTTCAGTTTGAAAATCAAATTCAGCATTGACACAGTCATACGAGGGGGGGGGAGACTGCCCCTCCTCCCAAAAGAATTTCAGAGGTCGAAATTTTACAAAGTACTGCTGATATCCTACTTAAAATCCACAACATACCGAGATTGGTTACAAAAATTTGTACAAATGGCTCAAAACTAATGCCAGTGACTATTGTCGCCATCCCTGTTTAACTAAATTTTGCTTATCTTGTAATTTGAAATTTGTTCCTGTCAAAAGGGTAGAACTCGAATTCTGGAGGAAATTACTTTACCCAGCTTTTTTCAAACTACTGAAAGTGTGAATGCAAGGATTACGTGAATCTATGAGAAGTGAGAGGTGCGTGTCCATCCAAAGTTCATTTTCAGGAAACCAGCCGGGGACCATGTATCACAAATAGCCAGAGTTGTTGACATGTCATTTTTCTTCAAGTGAAGTCACAAGTCATTCATCACCAAGTCAAGTCATAAGTTGGTCAAGTCAAGTTGAGTCACAAGTCATTTCATTTTCTTGCAAATCAAGTCAAGTCGAGTCACAAGTCAAATTTCTCCAAGTCAAGTCATTTCATTTCTTCCCAAGTCGATCAGAAGTCATGTTACGTGAAATCGCATGAAT
>WURT03069181.1:0-13522 GCA_009936505.3 Holothuria glaberrima
ACTTGATATTAGGAAGTTTTTCTTTAGTCAAAGGGTAATAACAGAATGGAACAGTCTGCCACCTGAAGCAGTAAATTCTTCATCAGTTGACAGATTTAAAAGCGTGATAGACCCAATCCTGCAGAAAAGAAGGGGGCTCTATTTAAGCCAAAAGGGGCTGCCTGCCCCAGTTTTCACGATACCATCAGCATCAGCTCCTGGTGGGTTCCGGTGTGTTATCCGATGAGTTATCTCAGTTGTGCATGTAACTTTTAATTTCTAGGAATCCGAACCCTGATTGTACCTGATCATACTGGCCCACAGGCGCTCGGTATAAGTATAGGATGGCCAAGACTATGCATATATAACACTGAAAGGCAGGAAACTAATCTGGTCTGTGGCAGAGTTTCGCCCATCAGCAGTCCATTTTACCAAAACATCGAATTATTTACCAGAAAAAAAGGCACAACAGCATGTGTTGGGTTTGAAGGTAAGTACTGGTTAATGTCGTAGAAACGAGTCATATTTCAAAAATTTCAGGTAATTTTCTTACGGAGAGGCACTTTCATTCTAGGTCTCTGATCAGGCCGGTTTCCAAAATGATATAAGCTTCCACAAGAAAGCGTGAACTCCTGAAATGAAAGCCAAATTTTCCGTTGGCTTCTTTAATAATTTTGTTGTTAATCAAAACTACCATTTTATATCAGCATTTCCATTCAAATGTTTATATTATTATTCATACCACTAAACCCTATTTATTTCATTTCAATTAAAGACTGTGAGGAATTTTCTCCTTTGATGTCTGAGGGAATAATTTTTTTGCAAAAGTGGAAGGATGGGACCAATTTGAAAATTGGTTTGCTGAGTTCAGCCCAAATGACACAGTTTTCCACTTTTAAAAGAAAAAGTTCCCTTAGATATCAAAGGAGAAAATTGTTCACAGTCTTTAGTAGAACTGAAATAAATAAATTTCAGAGGTGTGAATAATAATATCAATTCCATATGAGAAAATTATTAATACTGTAATGGTAAAATTCTGATTAACAACAAAATTATCAAAGAAGCCAATGAAAAATTTGGCTTTCATTTCAGGAGTTTATGCTTTCCTATGAGGAAGCTTAAATATCATTTTGGAAACTGGCCTGATCAGAGACTTAGAATGGAATTGCCCCTACGGAAGAAAATTGCCTGAAATTTTTGAAATATGGCTCAAGAGTTTCTACGACATTAACTACTACTTAACTTCAAACCCAAGACACGCTGCTGTGCCTTTTTTTTCTGGTAAATATTTCCATGTTTTGGTAAAGTGGACTGCTAACGGGCGAAACTCTGCCACGAACCAGATTAGTTTCCTAGGGGGTTTCCCGCGAGACTGAAATTGCAATGAAGCATATAGTGAAGCTGTAACTGGTTTAACATGTGATTGTGCGCTCAATAAGGTCCGCGAGACCGAATGTCCGCAAGACCGAAATCAAATTAAGGTCTGCCAGACTGAAGGTCCGTGAAACTGAAATTAAAAAGAGGTCTGCGAGACCGAAATCGAATTATGAATTATGACTATCTTCAATAACTAAGACCCAAAATTTTGCGTCCATACGTAAACCGAAAGTGTTCGAGCACTCTCAATGAATGCATAAAAACAGAAATGATGGAATATCCATTTTTGGGGTACCCCTACATGTTCAATTATACATTTCGTGTGTATGAGTGTCATATTTCAATTCTGTGAGTCAAAATATCCCGTCAAGTGATAGTCTTCTTTATTCGGAGGGTCGGCAATTTTGCCGCAATCCCTGGGGTACCACCCCTTTGGGAACAATTTAAGGTTCGTATCGATATCTTCCAAACAGCCTGAAAATATGCATGTAATATCAAATGAATACTTTGTTATACCAAGTTAATAATTTGTAATAACAAATTATTAATTTTTAATAACAAATAAAAACGTAAACATTAGGTCTCACTGTCTCGCAGACCTTATGTACTTCTGGTCCTGCGAACCGTCCATCTTGCTGACTTTTGTTCACTTTTGGCCTTGCTGACCTTAACTCACTTTTGGTCTCGCAGATATTCGGTCTCGCGGATATTCGGTCTTACAGACCTTATTTCGATTTTGGTCTCGCGGACCTCTTTTTTATTTCGGTCTCGCGGACCCTAATTCAATTTCGGTCTCACGGACCTTATTTCGATTTTGGTCTTGCGGACCTCTTTTTTATTTCGGTCTCGCGGACCCTGATTCAATTGCGGTCTCGCGGACCTTATTTCAATTTCGGTCTCGCGGACCTAATTTCGATTTCGGTCTTGCAGACCTAATTCAATTTCAGTCTCGCGGACCTTTTTTCAGTTTCGGTCTCGCGGACCTCTTTTTAATTTAGGTCTCGCGGACCATAATTCAATTTCAGTCTCGCGGACCTTCTTTCAGTTTCGGTCTCCCTGACCTTATTTAGATTTCGGTCTCGCAGACCTTCAGTCTCGCGGACCTTCGGTCTTGTGGGCGGTAACCAGTTTCCTACCTTTCGGTGTCATATATATGCATAGTCTTGGCCAACCTATAGGCCTACTAGTACCAAGTGCCGCCTCTGACCCAGCCTATGCCCTAAATATGTAGCCAAACCCTGTAGGCCTACGTAGGCCGGGGGTCTTCAATTTTTTTTTTTTTTTTCCTTTTTTATCAGGACACATTTTTCATTGGGAAACTTTATGTTTTAGTCTCAGCACTTGAAGATGGCCAGCCATTTTGCCTGTGGGAAGCCAGACCACCACTATTACTTTTAGCATTTCTTGATGCTGGAATTTGATTCGTCCTCCTTTTTTTAAAGGTCTGCTAGCTAGGCTTAGCCTAGGTCATAATATTATTACAACATAGCCTAGGAATAATTAAAAAAATCAATTAGGCTAGGCCTATGATGAATAAATTCATTCCTAGCCTAGGCTATAACATTGCCCCCAGCTTATAAAAGTTGTAGGCCCCCAAGGTTAACTTGTAAGGCCAAGAGAATGCAACTTTTGGAAGTCATAGATTTGTGTCCACCGCTACATGAGTCTAGGGAGAGAACGTTATCCCTTAACCCCCAAATATTGTTAAATAGTACTCAATCATATGATATCCTTGCCATTAGTGCTTGAGAGATTGCTTATTTAAGAGGCCACTTAACCCTAACCTTATCCCTAACCGAGCCCCAGGCAAAATCGAACCCCAAGTGGAACCCCCAACTAAACCCTGTTCAAACAATAGGGTGGCATTCTCTCCTTAGTCGCATGTGTCCACCACTCTCATGCTCCAAAATTTTAGCTAGCCTATCACCCAGCCTACCAGTACTACTAGGCTACTCAAAAGTTTCAAAAGCCTTAGGCCTATGTCACGTGCCCAAATTTTATTAGGCCTATTTCTTCGAAAATGCATCTAGGGCCAAGGCCTATTCATCAGATCAATCTTATTTCCAAATAATTTAGGCCTACCTGGCTAGAGTAAGTGAAGTTTAATAATTTAACCTTTCATCGTACCTAACTTAGGCTAGCCTAAATGGCCTAAACATGTTGGATCGTTGGTTTAAAGACAGCGTTTAGCCTACCTCGGATTAGTCCTTGAACAGTGCTGTGTGTTTCCATTACACTCTTTCATCACAACCCTTGTGCACTGTGTACAAATTTTACACATCCCCAGGCCATCATGTCTGGGGATCTCTCACGCCCTCAAAAGACAATATTTTCTCACCAAACTTTATCCATCAACTTTAATTCACATGGTACATCTGGAGATAATACTCTTATGCTGCCAAACTTTTAAAAAAAAATGTGATTACTGTAGAAGCCGAAAATAGGCTCCGTGTTGTATAGTCAATGGCAAAGCATGTTCACATACGGCTTCTTGTTAGTCTTTGGTATGACCCGGCCAGGATTTGAACCCCCGACCTTCCGGCTGCAAGTGGGATGTTCTATCCACTTGACCTTGCAGTCGGTTGGGTTGGGCTGGGACTTGAGCATGACACCCTGACTATCTTAGCAGTGTGCTACCTTTAGCCTAGTTGACAGATAGTGCATGGTGGTAGGGTTTAAGTTTGAACACCTTAAGAATTGAAGTGCCCCAATAAACCATAATATTTGTAGGTCCTCTTTTTCAAGCACTGAAACTTCAGGGCACACCCCACACATAGCTGTTCAACAAACAAGCAAATCAAATCTAGTGTACACCATGCCTCTGTGTTTCTTCTCTTGTATTCTACAGTTACTCCATGATTAAAAAACTGGTATGTAAAAGGTTTTGGAACTTCTTCAGACTTGAACCACCCACTACACTACTGTAGGGCCTGACAAAATTCTTGCAAAATGGGCTCTGAGATTGCCAGAAATGGCACTTCTGAGGCCTTTGTATTGAACTTGTCTTTGATAAGGTCACAAATACTTCTGCTGTTATTGACTGAAATAGGAGCTCAAAATATTGTTTTAAATTTTAAGTTTTAATGTATTACGTGTATGCACCTTCCAGGGTTTCTATCAAGGGGGAAAGGAGGGGATATATCCCGTCTTTCCAGAAGAAATGGGGTAAAATCCCTCCTTTTCATTTCCATAAAAATATATGAAATTAAAATTGCTGTTTCTTTCTTAAGAAGAGGGCACTTTGGCAGCAATGTTTGTACTTAAATGACCTTTAGAACCCTTCATGTTGTACCAAACAGGGGCCTTGAAGCAAGCTTTTGTCCCCCTTGAACCCATTTGTACAGTAACTTTGGCCAAGGACAGCATCAATTTGGAGTCAGGGTTTAGCAGTAAAAGCTCCCCCCCCCCCTCTTTGAGTCTCTGGCAGAACCCCTGCCTACCAATGAATGATACACCCAATACACACCTTGGTCTTGGTTAGTCCACAACCTTATCAACAAAATGTGTACATGACTTATCCCTACTGTAAGTCACACAACTGATCCCCAATTTGCAATTTGGCACGTTTTATAGTATATGATTCACTAAATTTCTTGACAAATGTCATGATTGTAAGGATACACAATGCTTCATAGTTGCCATGTGAAAGAGTCAAGCTCTTGGTTTTGAAGTAGAAATCCTTAAAGACAAACAGACAAAGGATCAAACATTTTCTCATGGATAGATAAGTAGAATAAGGTGAAAGATGATTGATTCATTCAAAGGATGGAAATGAACAGTGTCCCCTGCATACTAAAATGAAAAGTTTGGTCACTACCTTATAAGGAGGAGGCAGTCACCCTAATAAAGAATTGTATACTGTAGTAGACTATCCTATTTCCTGAATGGCTCTTGAGAATCATGTGACAGTATTTTTCTCACTCAGTTGTAAAATTTATGAGGAGTAACTGCTTGGTTTACTGTGAATATGCAATATTTATGTCCTAAAATATCATGAAAGATACTTGGAAGAAAAAGAAAGTGTGACACTTAGCTATTGTTTCAAAATAAACTTGGGGTGACTGCATATGACCTTTAACCAAAGCTGGAAATGACATAAATACCTGAGATAAGTTTGACTTGTACTGTACTACAGTATATTCTTCTTTGTAAAGGTATAAACCATAGTGGACATATCACCTCTGCTTTGGAAGAAGAAATCAAGCCTTTATTCCTCCTTTAACCATTCACGTCTATAAATGCGGAATGAGGTAAGATGAGCTGGGGTAAGCTTTAAGGAAATGCAGTTTACTTCACTTTTTTTTAAAAAAAGATAAATACTCTAGTGTTATTTTTTGATCTGTCTTTTGTCTTTCCAGTTGTTGAACCTGTCGCCAAAAGAAGGGGAAGAAGAGATATAAGTTCCAAGAAGGCAGGACGACTAGCTGCTCTTGAACAACTGAAGAAATCTAAAGAAAGTGGCAAAAGATTTTACAATGTGAGGATTTTCTCATACTTGATATCACTACTAATATACAGGAAGGTGAAAGTAAATCATGATGGTCTATTGGCTAACATGTCTGACTTCCAGTCCAAGGATTTTTGGTTGAGTCCTGCTGAGTTCATTACATTGTGTCCTTGGGCAAGATGCTTTATCTCCATTGCTTCCCTCCACTCATGAGTTAAATGGTACCTGTGAGGTGGTAACTTGTCACATTACAGTAGCTGCAGTCATCTAGAATGGGTTACTGCTGACATATGTGTGAAGCACTTTGAGACCTTGGTGATAAAGTGCTATGTAAAAGCCAAATATTAAATAATTACTAGGGGGTGTGCAGAATTTGAAGATGTTTACTCTCACACAAACATCAAGTTTTTCCTCCCACACAAACATCAAGTATTTACTCCCGCACAAACATCAAGTTTTTGTTGGGCAACTTACTCAGTGGTTTATAACCCATTGTATATTTAGCATTAAAGTTGCAAGGTCATCATCCTTGGCTCATCCAGGACCCTTAGAAAAGGCTGATCATGGATGAGCCTTTCCTTTTCTTTTTTGCTTGTGCTCTGAGGATAAGGATGCAGGGGTGTAGTAATGGCTGCCGATCCTGTTCCCATGATGGCCATTTAATGTCCCCATCCTATGGCTGTAAGTGTGCCTCCCAGTCCTAAGTCACTTTCCCAAAGGCTGGGAAGTGTAGATCAAGGATCCTTGCTCTGCACCAGTGCTCTACAGTGAGAAGACAGACTAAATAACTTCAGTGTTTTTGCTAGGGGAAAAAGGTTGTGTCCAAGGGATGCAACTGCTTAAAAAAGTTTGTGTCCCAACTTAGAGAGATTGCGTCCCATTTTGTTAACTGTATGACCTTTATTTGAACTTAACCAGTGATGTTACCAGCTATAACCGTCACATATTAATCAAACTAGTGATGATCATCAACTCAGTGAAACTCTATTAATGTCAAACATAAAGGTGACTATAACGTTGGTTTCGCACGTTACCTTTAGTTGTTGCAGACAGAAAATCTTTTACTCTAGGTACTCCATACCATACGATGTGTTTTTGCACTGACTGTAGTACTGCATTGAGCAGCTGAGAACGGCAGCACACTGCTCCAAATAATGGCAAGTTGTACAAGATTTGTGCATGTATGTACGGCACTCATGCTGCCTTAGTCTTGAGCATGATTTCTGTATACTGTGTACAAAAATTCTAGGCACAATTCTGAAAGTATGTCTTTTTCGCCGGAGCAAGCTTTATAGCTGCTTCCTGTTTGTCTTTTTAAAATAACACAACCTCACCCACAAACTTTTCATGCTAAAAGTTTAGCACCGTTTCTATTCTGTCTCTGCACATAAGTACTGAGAGTGAATCATTGATAATGTCACACACAACACTGAACCTACCAAAGACAGTACTTACAGAATAAGGACTCCATGCTGCGCATGTGCATCTCCACACATTTTTTTTCAGCACAAGGCTTTACGATAAGTCTGGATGAGAGCAAGTACGTCCAGTGTGCGTGGTATCATTCACTGTACATAGGATGTACAAACAGTACGTAACCAAGTGCAGAGGTACGTGTACAAGCAGGAGGGATCAAGCTGTAACTTTGCGAGTGGACATTGCACTGTGATATGATTGCTGAACATATTCATACTTCAAACTGGGTACATGCATGCAACACGGCACAGTACATAAAATTGTCTGTGCGCAAATGAAAGCAAGGCTTGAAAACTATGTCATTACATTGAGCTGTTTCAAAAATGAAAAGAAGAGTCATACTTGTGCGTGCAGTGCATTGCAGTCAGTGTAGGCTGTATTTGCATGGATTAAATTTCAAAGTTAAGTGTCAGGTAAAGTGATATAAGCCGCAAAAAATCTTGCGTGCGACAGACGCAGTGGGGTAGCACATTTACACCGTAGCATCCTTACGAAAGTTCTTGCATCCCGGCCTTAATGTCCTGTTTGTAAAAAGTTCTGAACTTCCTGAGAAAGAGAGCTTTCTGAGATGAACAACCAATTACCCAAATATAATTTAACAATTTTTATCCACCTCGATCAGCATCACTGCTAACAGCTATGTCCAAGAAGTATTAATAAGAGTCACCAGGTTTCGTGTGTGGAAGCATGCAAGGCCATACCAATATATTAGATAGAATTCTGCTTTGTGATATCAAAATGTGTGTGAAAGTTGGCTGAAGAAAACCTCTCATAATGTCATCTCTTCTCTCTACTATATTCTCAATTCAATCATGCTACCTGTAAGAATGTACATTGTTCTATTTCATGGGTGACTCTTGTCAATCATGCGGCACACTTTAGTTAATTGTTCAGTTCACGAAGAATAACTCCTTACAGTAGGTATACAGTAGGTATGCCTTTAACTTGCCCTATTGATGTACTGAAACATTATGTAAGATACTTGTAATGGAAATATAAGGAAATTTGTATTAGTTTGAGTTTTAAAAATATAAGGTTGGGGAGACTGCCCATTTTAAAAGTTGGTATTGGCACTCTCTTAATCTTCAACTGATATAAATACTGTACAGATCTCATATGCTCATTTAAAAGTCTCACAATATGGGTATTTGGCAAAAGCTGCTAAGATACTGTGACTCTAGTATTGATTCATATTGTTAACTATACTGTACCTTATTTTTGTACTTAGTTTGATGATGAATGCCAAAACGTTTATGATGTTGTTGATGAAGATGAATATTCAGAAGTAGTCCGTAAAAGGCAGGAAGATGATTGGATTGTTGATGATGGTGAGTTTGACTTACTGTAGCGGGTTTTACAACAGGGTATATAGTAGATAGTGTGGGAAAGGTTGCCTAGCTAATGTATGTCTTCAGTATATAGAAGTTTGGCAGTGAACTACATTGCTGCAGATGTTAAAACATAATTAGATGAAAAGAGGGACTAAAAGATAATTGCTGAGAGAATGTAAACCATGTGAAGTGTATGTTGCCTTCTGTTGGAGTTATTGACAGGAATTTATAACCTGGTATTAACAATCTGATCATATTCTAAATATATCACAATGGTTTGAAAATTTGTTTGAACAGCAATGATGGATTTGGGTGAATGGGCAGGCTACACAGTAGTATCTACAGTATATACTATATACTTCCACATGGCACATTTCAATATCAAATACAAAAATCCAGCTTTTGTTTATTTTATAAGATGGAGGAGGGTATGTTGAAGATGGAAGAGAGATATTTGATGATGACCTGGTAGGACGAGATGAACCAGCTGAGATGGAAGGTATCTTACTTGCTAACTGTCTTTAAAGGGCCCTAAAGTTTTAAATTCCAAACCTGTAGTAGGTTAAAACACAAAACACATTTGGGTGGTCTTCCACCTTTGTAGCCTCTGTAGTCTGTTGCTTAGCTGTAAAATGTTGAAATTTACTCATTTTGATGGCAGATTGTGCAATGATTTGAGATGTACAGAAACTTGTTTTCAAATTGACATGCCGTTTTTTGTTCTTTACTTAAACACCTTGATGCCCTTGGAAAATGACCCATTTGTTGCAAAGCATTTTGATAGGAGTGGGCTGGTATTGTATAAAACTCATTTTTTAAGATGATGCAGAGTCTTTGGAAATAACAGAGACAAAAGAGGATATTTGAGTAGAACAAGAGTGAATTCACAAATTATAAAGTGCAGTATACTCTTTAGCGAATGAAATTACTGGGATTAATATCTCTGCAAGGGACTGTGCAACTGTCAAAGGAGCGTTATTTGTAGCTATCCAAAGATAGTATTTGTTATATTTTAGGCTGTGTGTCACTTTTTTAGCTGGTTTCATTCTTCATTTGATGAATGCAATATTACCAGTGTTGAACGTACCTATCAGTCAGGATTTTCAGGACAGTGAAACAAAGTCTGATATGAGCCTACTTATTGTATGGTTGTAATGTAGATTACTCAATATGTTGTATGGCTTGTTGAATACCAACCCCACCCCCTCCCTAGAAAAAGGTACCCTCACACCACACCCCCTCCCAAGAAATATCTGGTCTTAGCATGGGTGGTGACTCTCTTTGCTCTTTGCAAAAGTGGTGTCAGAGTCTTTGAAGTTGAATGAAAAGTAAAGGAGCTGGAAGTATTAGTAGACTATATTATATATTATTCATTAATATTTGTTATAATTATTACTTTTCAAAAAATTTCTAGTTTTGTCACCACAATTCATATGCAGTGGGACTGTAGAAAAAAAGCATAGGAAAAATATTTTGTTTAAATGATGGGAACCACCTTTCCCTAGTAGAGGTCTATCCTGAAATGAACACCCAGGAATATGTGTAAGTTACAGGTGTATGCACTTTGTGAAAACTGTACATACTGTACCTGACCCTTTGAAATGAATGCCAAATGAAGATGAGTATAATGACCTTTAATCACATTTAATAGGAAAGAAGAAAAAGGGCAAAGGTCAAAACTCCATGAAGAAGAAGGTAAGCTTGACCTTGAGAAGGTCACTTAAGTATTAGTATATTAACAGTCATTTATGTTTGTGCCTATGCCAGCAGATGGCTCAAAGAAGCCAACTGGTGGACTTAAGATGTAAATTGTCATACTAACTACCAATGATCTGGTACAAGAAATGAATAAGTATTTCATTGGTGGAGTGATGGTTATGAAGTAGTACAAAAATGTAAGTGTAATCTGAAGTATTTGCTAATTTTGTCATATCTCTGTAAACAAATTTTTAACATCTATTCCTCATTACATGAATCTCATGTGAGACAAATTTTAAAGTGGTATTGTTAAATTAGAAACTTTTGTAATATGTCGGGGTGGCAGATTTGATGATCGCTCCGTAGAACACTAGGTCCCTTTGAACTTGCCTATGACAAGTCTATGTAGGAAATTTTGTTCTTTTGTTCTTAGGTTAGCAAGCCATCAACAGCTAAGAATGATATTCGTTCAATGTTCCTGATGAATGCATCTAAAGCTAAGAAACCAGAGAAGGACATCAAGCTTGAGGATGATGATTTGTTGGGAGAAATGTTGAATGAAATGCAGCAGGAGGTAGGAAATGTTCTTGTTTTATTTGAAATTCACTTTATCTTTTGGACAAAGCTATCATGCAAGTGTTAAACCAGTTTTTGATCATACATAAAGTGGCAAGTGATACAGTAAACAAAGATCTTGAAATAGGCCAAAAGCTTTGCAAAATTGGGCACATAAACTTTGCAGATCTTACATCCAGCTCAGTCAACAGTGTAATGCAGTAAGAAGGTTTCAAAGAATCTTTTTAAATGAGGACGACAGGAGGTGGAGTCAGGCTGACTCAAATTAATGTGCAGGAATAGTCAACAATTTCACAGAAGGTTTAAGTGTTTATTCAAAGGGCTTTTCCTTTTTTTCCTTAAGTCCTTGTTGTTTGCCTTTTGTTTCCCTTCGATCTGCATTGATCTCGGTAAAAACTAAAAAGTTACATAGAAAACTTGCATCAGAGTTTCATCCGAATTACATAGTAAATACTGTTACAATATGATGTGCATCCAAACATACAAAATAAGTAAAGTAAGGGTAGGTGGTGCCGTCAGCAAGACTGGTTTCTATTGCCAGGCTCATATAACTATAATACGGCAGCAACTTCATCAGTAGCAAACTGTCATGCGTGGTTGTGGGTTGAATTGAAAGCTTTATAGAGCCAAAATAAAGTATCATAAAAATTAACCTCTGTATAGAGTTTATGGTTATGTCCCCAAATTTTTCATGAGCCTCAAATTAACATTTTTGAAATGTATAGGTAGTGTTCCAATAATTCACCCTATAAAAGGCATTGATGGGTAAAGGGGGTTGTGTTCAAATTGTTTTTTCATTAACTGTAACAAAAAAGCCATGTTAATAAATTAACATATAGCAGGTTTGAGAGCAATTTGAAATTGCAAAACTCTGAGGGTTAAGTCAGCACTAGCCAACCAAGGGGTGGCGCTATTTAGTCTCTCTTGTGAACACTTAAAGGATGTCATCAGAAAATTTTGAGCTTTTAAAAGATAAAGCATAAAATCCATATCCTGCCCAAGCAATATGTAAACATACGCCACAAAGTGGGGACAATCATTTGTAGGGTTTTCTAAGACTACGATATATTGTTACATTTTTCAACAAGAACTTGCAATATTCCTTTCGGATATTTATAACTCTAGAGGTAAACTGACAATACTTTGGGGGGGGGGGGGTCTTTAGCCTTTTTATAGGGTTATGGGCATGTAGGTGACTTCGTATAGTCTTCTTTCCTTTGGAAGAGACATGAGAGTAAACAATGAAAAAATATGCCTTTATATAGACAGGGGGAATAAAGTATACAGATGGGGAGGCAAGTTACCACTAAGAGTAAAGAATGACAAAGACAAAGCATGTTTGCAGAGAGAGAAGACTCATTCTCTTGAGTGAGTTGTTGGCCCTGAAAAGAACTGTTTTTGTAGACTTTTAACCCTTTCAGGACCATGGTCGCTGATCGGCGACACTGGCACCAGGACCATGGTCATCGGCAGCCACACTGGACCTATTTCTGTAGAGAAAATGAATATGTACATAGCGCCATCACTTTGGAGTCTACATTCATTGTATAGAGCGCAAATTTTCCTGTTGTAAGGTGTATGGTATGGTGCATGTTGTTATTGACATGTTTGAAGATAACAAGTACTGAAACTAGCCCTAAAGCCTACTGTAACCAATAGGCCAACTGTATGGCGTATGTATAATATAGCATGTAACAACGAGGGATTTCGGCCAAGGCTTTTTTCTGACCCTGGAGTTTATGAAAGGTAATCAGTATAAAAGATATCTTGTAATCAAATAAAAGATTATTGAATTCTAAACAAAACTGGTGTTCAACACTTTTTTGTAGGAAGGTGATTTTTTAGAGAAAATGATGACTGAAATTGTATTCTCATACTCATTACCACTCTGAAGAAAGTGGTTGGCTGGTGCCACCGGTGGGAGAATGTTGTCTTCTAGGTGAGTGGATTATGCTGTGGGCGATATTATTTTCTCTAAGCATTTGCCAAGTACCGGAAGTAGACTGATAGGTCTGTAGCTGTTCGGTGATTTGTCGTCATTTCCTTTTTTTGGTAGTAGGATTGTAGTGGCTTGTTTCCAGATGGGTGGGATGTATCTGATGTTGAGCAATGCTGTGTAGACTTTACCGAGTTGATGAAGAAAAGCTGGTGGAGCAGCTTTCAGATGTACATATTCTATACCATCTGCTGCTGGTGAGGTGTTCAGTGTCTTTTTCAGAATACTTTTTATGTCTTCTGTGGTAATGGTTTCGTTGATATTTCGATCACTGTCTTCGTCGGGATGGATGTCTTCTTTCGGGAAGTAGGTCTCAGGGTAGGCTTGTTGGGTGTTGTTTGCAATTGCATAGATATTTTTGTTGAATGCTAGCTTGTCTGGTAGTGTATGAACCGTTAAGAACTCCCCTGTCTGCTGGTTTTATTGGTTTCGATGAAAAGAGAAACCTATGCTGTCATGATGGCGTGTGTGTGTGCGTGTGTGTGTATGTATGTGTGTATGTTTGTGACACTTTTTGTTTACACGATATCTCAAGAAGGGAAACTCTGAACATCCTTAAACTATTTAGGTAGATGCCCCATATTGAGATGAAGAACCCTATTGTTTTTGGTGGAGGTCAAAGGTCATCTGGGGTCACCAGGG
>WURT03069192.1:2246-13522 GCA_009936505.3 Holothuria glaberrima
GTAACAGTGCAAAGGAAGTACTTAATACGTAGTAACTAAATTGTAAAGTCTTACCCCACCCTCTGCCTCCCAATGGAGAAATGAAAGCATTACAAATTAAAACTTAGTTTGTTTCAGTGTGAAGCATTAACATACTGTAAACTTTGTTACAAGAGTTACACATATTACATATGTATTTGGGAATGTAGTATTAAGGTACAAGTGAAAAGAGTAAAGAAGCTTTGAGCCACAAAGAGTTATCAGTAGAAAGCTTGCATTGTCGTGTGGGTGTAGCTTTAGGTAATTGTTGCTATGGGATAAAGTGCCGCAGGTCAAACAAAGCTTCATAGGTGCTTAACATTTTCCTAACTCTGTCACAGGAAGTGTTTGTTTTGTTTCAGTTTACGGTATGCAATAGGAAAAGTTCTTTCTAATTAGGCCGGCGTTTCACTTTTTGTTCTCATTGGCAGTCAGTACATTGCTTAATTAAATCATTTGATCTTAGCTCTAAGCTCTGTATAATTTGCTTCTATGAGTTATGATAATATGTTTGTCAACTCTCCAAGAGGCAACTATGAGCTGTGACCTTAACATGTTTTTTTTTTTTCAATTTTTTTTTTTTTTTTCATTCAGGTTAGTTAGTTAGATGAGATTTTACAGCTCAGTTTGTAATCAATTGGTTTAAGTCGGGCCGGCCACGTTTTTTTTTTTTTCCAGTTGTGGCTCACTGGCTTATTGTCCCTACTCCATTGCTTATGCTGGGCACCAAGCACAATAGCAATAGCACTTTTCATTCAAGTGACTGTTATTCTACACGCAAGGTCTCAAATTGCTCAGGACTGGAAGCTGGAAATTGTTTCATGCAGAACAGACCATTAACTCCTCATAGATGGAGAATAAACTACTCTGTGATGATCCCTCTGCATAGTGAACATACACACCTCACTGCCCAGGTTAGGGGTTACAGGGAAATTGAAGGGTCCAAAATGTTGGCTTATCCTTTAGAAATTTGCATATATTCATGGGTACAAACATGAAAGCACCAAATCATCACATTTTGTTTTGTAATGTACCACATTCTAGTCATATCATATCATGCATGATATCCTGTCAGAAGGTTGTGGTTAAGGAGGAGACATGTAATAAGGTTAGGGGTAGGAGTCTGGAGATGTTATATCATGCATGATATCATATTGGATTGAGTGATGAAAGGATGGAGTCCATGGGGTGGCTGATGTGCAAGAATGCAAAACCTGCTGACCAGTTCTTTATGACTAACCTGGTGCATAATGACCTTTCAACCCTTACCACTGGCTCCATGCCTTGCAGCCATCTTACATGCCATATTTCCAACAGTGTGCAAAAAACATCAAATATACTTCCCATTACTGAGGTAACTTGCTCAGATGCGAAGATGTAGTCCATCTGCGGTAAAAAAGTGTTGTCAAGCAAGATATATAAGAGCCTTACAATTTTAAGAAGGGAAGTTTCTCTGTGTTTATGTGTTTATGCTGTTTGAACAGAATTATTTTAGACCTTTCCAGGAAAGTCCAGGTGAAAGGCAGGCTTTTTCCCACAAACTTGTGGCTAATAAGATTTTTGTATTCACTTGCTTCATAGCCATATAAGGTAACTGCTTAATAAAGTACAGTACATACAGTATCAAGGATGTTAGTAAATGCTGAGTAAAGTCTTTTTGTTGTCAGCAAAAATATTAGTAGATGCTGAGTAATTATTTTTGTAGACAGGGCAAGGATGCCTGGACCGCTGAATAAAGCATTTTTGTAGACAAATGCTGAAGGACGTGGTTTGTGTATCATGACTGTCATTTTTGTAATCTACAGATATCAAGAAAAACAGCTTTTTTGTTGGAATAGATTGGGAGAAGGTGCTGGACATAGAACCGCCTTTTATTCCGTGCCCTGATGATGAATTAGATACCACATACTTTGAAGGTGAGTAATATTCACATAGTACCCTATTTGGTAAATTGAATACCACTTTGCAGTGAAGGTATACAATGTTTCCTGCTTGCTGCAATTATTCAGTAGATTCCATTTCCATCTAGGATAAATGTTATTACTAATTCAATCCTAAAATAAATAGAAACTACTGATTTGTTAAGGTAGGCATAATTTACCCTTTGTCCCGTCGCTAATTTGTTACCACTATACACTGCTAGGTTTTATACCACTGTACACTAGGCTAATGCTAGGAGTAGTTCTAGTCTCTCTATCTTCCTGATCCTAGGCAGGGTACCAGATATTCTGCCAGAATCTCAAAACGGGAGGGTGGGAGATTTATTACTGCTAAACCATGATTCCAAATTGATGCTGTCCTGTTATTGCCAAAGTTACAAGTGGGTACAGGGGGATAAAAGGCTTGCTTCAAGGCCCCTATAAGATGAAATCTGAAGCGTTTTTAAAGGCCATTTGTTTATGTAAGTTCAAACACTAGTGCAAAAGTGTCTTCTTCTTATTAAGTATTTAAGAAACCAAGATATTGACAGTTTATATTCTTATGGAAATGAAAAGTGGGGTTTACCCCCTTTCTTCTGGAAAGGGGGGACAAATCCCCTTTGTAACCCCCTTGTTGGAAAGCCTGGGTACTCTCTTAACCTTTAGGGATCAGCTTGAAATCCTTGATTACCTCACACTTAAGAACATTTCAATCAAATTATTTAATTGCAGCATAACCTCTTTGCCCTTCCTGACTATAGGCCCTGCTACATACTGAGTATAAGTATGTTTCCCTGTTTGCACCAATGATTTAAATATCGGTTGCATTGGAGATTTCATTACGTACCTTTGCCCCAAGATGAAGTAGGAACCAGATTATTTTGAAAGCTAGCATTATTTACCCATCACCCTACACATACTTCCCCCTTTAATGACAATGATGGGACATATTCAAGGTACAAGTATTTTTAGTAGTATATGGGGTGATTAAAATCACACCAACCAGAGAGTTTAACCTGTGATATGGTACCACCTGCCAAACTGTACACCACATGACCTTCTATATTATCTAGTATATATATACTGTTTTATACTGTAGTTTTATAAAGGGGTATTACCTTTTGTGTGCATGAGTTTTGTTTTTTCCTTTTTGTTTTGTGTTTTTTCACGAGACTGAATGTCATCAAGCATGCTATAATGAACCACACATGATTGTGTATTGTCATAATTGTACAATATGTATGCCAGGAATGGTATATGAAACAGGCCTCCATAAAAACAGGAAATACCCAGTGATCAATATAACTTCCCATGGATTGTACCACAACATAAACAAGAAAGGCACTGGGAACTTATGCAGCTGATTAAATGACAGTGTGAAAATGCTTAGTTATTTTAAGGGAAATACTGGGCTTAAAATGCACCAACATTACCTACAAAGAAAATAACTTAAATCATTATTAAACCATACACTCTCACCAATAAACATAGCATTTACCTGTTTTTTTCTCAAAATGTTATGAAGTACAAGAGTAAAAGGATGTTGGTGGTTTGAATTTTTGAAAGTTTGGGTAAACAAATTACTTTTATGCAACACATAACCAAATTTCTTCCTGTGAGAGCCTTTTTTCTTGAAAAGAAAGCTACCATACTGCCTTATTTTGAATTGTCTATTATTCTGTATCTGTTAATATTGGTTTAAAAAATATTTGAATTTTCTGTAAAACAAAGGCAGTATTTACCTTTAAAGCAAAAGGGACTGATGTTATGGGCAAAGAGTTCACATTAACATTAGCTGTAAACGACTCATCATGGAAAGAAGCCAAAACGTACCTTGTACCCATAAGGACGCGTAATTGTTATATATAACCAGTTATTATGTTCTCATTCATGTACTTTCAGTTCTCCCAACTAAATTCATTTGTAGGCCTTCTTCCAGCTTATGTCTGGCAAAAATCCCAGGCTTGGGCGTACAACTATAGTAGCTACACTGCCCAAGGTTTATTCTTAGAAAGTAACTGTGTACCACCATATCTCCCCCCCCCCCCACTCACCCATAATATGAACACTCTGTCTACGCATAGAATTCTGAGGTGATAACTCCACTGTCTGTTTTGCCTGGGCTACATTGTCACCTTCCACTGATCTGAACCTGTCATTGTCCAATCAGAGTGGCTAAATATAGTTTGAAAACATAGTTGAAATTGGACCACTTTAGATGGTTGGCCAAAGCCCCAAATTGGCTTGTTTTGTGATCCCTCTCAAGGAAGTACTTGCACAATTAATCTTATTATAGTAATCAATATTTCATCCTCATATAATTTACATGTAGGTGAGATGAGATAGTAACCCACTCATGATTGGTGCATATAATATACATGTAGGGAGATGAGATAATAACACACTCATGATTGGTGCATATTTGGTGTGGTGTAATCCTAGCATCCACCAACTACCATGAACACCCACTCACAGGTAATTATGTATCTGTGAAAATAACTTCACTTTGTACAAAACAGGAGACTATCTTTCATTAAGACTTGCTGGACTGGAAAATGTTAGGCAACAATCAACTAAATTATTATGAGATCTTGTTTAAAATGACAATATACCAACCATCTGTTGGTTTGGATGTATAAAAATTGATCTTTCTGACAAAAAATTAAAGTGGGTGTTGGTTATGCACAATATGCTTTGTATGTAAGGTACAGTATTAATGTGGGCAGTCCTTTTATGAGCTACTGTAAGGGTGTGTGGAGTTTAGTTCAGCTGGATGTCTGTAGGAATACTGAGTAAATCCAGACGCTTCTTGAAATTGACGAGGGTGAAATTTTAATCCAAGGCGAGCTCTCACTTCTGCTTTAAGGTATGCTTCTGAAAGTACTGTAAATGTTTTAGGTAGGGTCAGTATTAGGATGGAAGTAGTCAGCCAGTGAAGCAAGGCAGTTACCGTGTAAGAGAATGGGGGTAGCCATAGGCGAATAGGGCTCTTCCAATTTGGGGGGCAGAAAATTTTCGCCCGAATCTCAAAAAGTTCACAAATTTCATTGCAGTTCAAGTGCATAACATAGACCCCAGGCAACTACATGCACGAGAAGCGGGCACAAATTTTTACACATTTTTCGGGCATTTGATTAAAAATTCAGGAACTCGCTAGAAACTGGGCAATTTTTTCACTTTTACTTCAGCTCTGCTGGAATTTCACCTATTCTGTGCCTAAATTTTTGTCGTTTCCTGCCTGAATTTTTGACCTCAGAAATTATGGGGGGCAGTCTGCCCCCCACATTGTATGCCTATGGGGGTAGGTCATTCTGATAAATTGGGCCCTCTATACTTAATTTACATAATGTAAATGAAAGGTTACAACCAAGGTTCAATCTTTTGTCTGAAGTTTATTCGGTCTTCATCATTTCATTAAGGAGAATATGTAACGGGCCACTGAAATGTGCTGTATACATAACAGATATAACAGTGTTGGGAAGTGATTATTAGTTTTCGCATGTACCTACCATCATTTGTGTGGTTGAACCGATATGCATCCTGGCTATATGAGATGCTTATATATTCAGTGAACTGAAAATGACCTAATTTGTTAAAGATATGGAGTGAAGCATTGGCTCAATACCCCGCAAAAGTCTTTGCTGTAGGTGTTGGTAGATAATAAATTAATCTCTTTTAAAGATGACAATTTGTCACAATAAATTTATTGCAAAAGCAAGGTTGATTTTAATATGCCTTTGCAAAATATCATGTTTTTTCCACTTGTGGCTCTCGCTGTCATCCTGTTTGTAAACTTTGTTTTTACAGTATGCCCTTTAAAGGCATTTTCCAGTGGCATTTCACAAGGGTCTCATGTGAAAGAGGAAAATTTTCCAATTCGTGCCCTCCAAACCCCATAGCAATACTCTTTTCCTAACTCCAGATTTCTCATATTAAAGAGTGCTTATTTTTGTCAAAATTTACCTTCAGTTCTCATCAAGGTCACAGATCGTTATGTAAAGTGGGCACATTGCCTCAGATTCCTTTTGTTTTTCTTTATAATTTAATGTCCTGTTTGTCCTTGAAATTTGATACTTTTGGAATGTTTGAATATATTTCCATGTAGATTTAGCACAAAGCTACACCCTATGTAGGGCATAACAAACAAAGTTGCTAAATGTTCCTTACAGCAGCATTGATATCATAACAAAATTCAATACTATGTCAAATTAATGTACTGCGATGACATCACACATTTCCCATAACACACTTCATCTTGAGAAAAAACTGCATTTCTTTGAAAATTTGTATCTTCCAAACGCTGCAAGCTATTGTGATGCGGGTTTCACCTTCTAATAGAGAAAAATTTTCTGCACATATTGAACTTACTGAATTTTGTCTCTGGAAAATCCCTTTAAAAGGGATTTTTCATATTAGTTACATTTATTCTGATGCAATCACCTTCATGGAATGGTAGTAATTATTAAGTTCCAAAGATATTGTCATATATATAACTGTTTAAGGGAAAGGCAGGGAAGTAGCTTTAGATTAGCCTGTTGCTAAGTGCATTGCTGTTAGTATCATTTGTAAGCTGTAGCTCGATCTCTCGTTTCATGACTTTTTGGTGTTTTCTGAGAAGTCAACATGCCTGTTTGCACAATGGGAAATTGTGCAATATATGTTGCTATGCTTTCCTTTATCTTCCGTGTCTAGGCTATGAAAGCTCACCATTGTGGCTGATTCCTCCTGAAATGTCAATAAAATTGTATTTTTTATTCCCTGAAGCACCTGGTCACACAATCTAGAGCTTTCACTTTGTTTTTACTGTGATATGCAAGCCATTGCTAGGGAAAGTTATTCTTGGCAACCAAATATTGTGTTGGTCTTGAGCCGATATCATTTTAGGTAATGTCTCTTGAAAAGGTAGTGACATTTATCCCCAATTCTTACAATTGGCAGCTCCCAATCCTCACATGATATCATGCAAAATTTCAAGTCTCAAGACCTTTCAACTCTAACCTTATTTCATGTCTTCTCTTTAACCTTAACCTTATTTCATGATATCATGCATGATATGCATGTCTCGAGACAAGCATGTGATACATTACAAAACAAAATGTGAGGATTTAGTGATTGGCAGCTTGCATCTTGTGATTATTCAGTGCTTCAACTACTGTGGCTAAGGAAATTGCTAGGGAAAATTTTCCCTAGCAACCAAAAAAGGTGTACCAGAATTTTTCATATTAATTCAAGACACGTGCATGAATATATGTTTTCTCTTGAATGACTTTTTTGTGTATTCCCTCAGTTGGAGATTTGCATATTATGTGCTAAAATCACCATTGCTAGATGATGTCCATTAGCAACCAAAAAAGTGTATTTTCTGTGATTACTCAATAAATATGCATTAAACATTTTTGCTCTGGAGAGTAAACAACATTTATTCTGTACTCTCACAACTGGAAGTTTGCATTTTGTGTTTTTCTGTCCTTTGACTACCATTGCTAGGGAAAATTTTCCTTAGCAACCAAAAGTGTATTTTTGTGACTACTCAATTAAAATGATTTGCAAGTCAAGTAGTAGAGCACATTTAGACCATTAACCCACCACCTGCAGTAGTTTTTTTATCAATTAAAGTGCACCCCATATCAGTTGTGAAGTTAGGTTGCTCCAAAATTAAAATGTGTTTGGGGTGATGTCTTGACAATTGAATACACTAAACCTTTCCTGAGTCATCCAGTTGATGGCCGAGGGGGGGGGGGAGGTTGGAATGGGGAGAGTTACCCACCAAGAGGTAGAGGGGCAACAAGCCAAAGCCCTGACAAAGCATGCCTAAAACCATTTGGCTTCTATTTACAGAAATTTGGGTTTTTATCGAAGAAAATTTGAAAAATTTGGATTCTGTCGTAGTTGATTTGAAATCTTTGGATTTTTATTGAAGAACCTTTGGGTAAATATGGAGAAAAATTGGAAATTCAGGGTGTTTATTAAAGAGTTTGCCCTTCCTACTTGAGCAAAATCAAGCAGATTATCTGGGTGAATGACTTTAGGATCATATACATGTTTTATCTTACGCATTGAGACCCCCTGACGAAATTCAGAAGTTTCCCAGATGGGACTGACCCCCATTCTGACGCCACTCCTTGTTTGGTCTCATGATGAAGTGTGCATATGGTGGGGGCATAGCCAGTCCCTGTTAGTGTGAATATTAATATTTTACACATGAATAAAAATAAGATTAGTGAAGTTATGGCTATGCTTATGAATTTCAAACCAAAACATCTGATTCCTGTGCTGACTGAAGGGGACTGAATTACAATTAAATGGACATGTTAAGACTGCTGGAATTCAGATTTCAAGTAACCAGTAAAATTCTATAAAATTTTATTGCAGAATAACTGTACTTAAAGGTATCTTATGCACATTAACAGTGCAGTTTATGCACCAGTTGGTCACAGAGACTAAGGTTGCTATATACCAGTGATAGCCAAGTGTATATGGTTTTAGCATTTGATGGAATAAAGGACAGCTTTCAGCTTAAGATTTCTGTGACAGTGTGGCCAGAATAAATTGAGCTTTTCATTCATTGGCGATCTTTTCTCATCTGGATGACTTCTGTAATGAATGGAAGTCAGGGTTGATTTAGATGTTTGAGGTGGTCAGCTATCCTATGTGAAGTTGTAATTAAGAAGCAATACATCTCCACATTGTAGTTGCTAAACTCGCTAATGTTGAAATGCCCTTGAAGCAGTGTTCGCGCTAAGGTGCGCGATTGCACTATTCCGGCACCTGGCTACAGAAATCCTGCAAACTTTAAATTTCTATGAAGGAAATAAATTCTTGCATCCATTTGCTTGCTAATGTGTTCAGGTTAAACTGCAAATTAACAAATCCCTCCTTTAAAAATGAAAATCCCTCCTAAATTTTCCTTCGAAAGAGGGAATTCCCTCCTTAATTCTGAAGCCTAGCACTAACACTGTCTTAAAGGCTGAAATAAATAAATTGAATTCCTATGTTATAATGTGTGTTTGTGAGTTTGTTTATTATCACATAGCATATACCTTATACAGTAGTTACTGTAAAATAATGATTTATTGTTTTCTCGTTTACAGCTCGCAATCAAGCTGGCAATCTTCAGATGTCTTCGTTCCGCCTATAATGATACAACTTCCGTGTTGTCATTGCAAGTGTAGTATGCTGACTCGGCAACCTTCACATCACAAGTTTTATTTGTTTCATGGGCGGAGGGTGTACCGTATTTTATTAAAGGGTGATAAGGTGTATAAATGAATCCTTTACTGGTTTCCCCTTCTAATCCCCGCATTCCAATGTAGGAACAACTCATTGTTCACGTATTTATTTTTGTATGTGGAACCTGAGTGCTATTTGTGGTATACATACAAACAATTTAAAGAGACACAATGGGTCAAAGTTTAAAAGAAGTTCAAATTTCATAGAATTATCATAGCTATGAGGAAGGCTTATACACCCTTTGTACTGATATACTCATCAATTTGTCAGCTACATGCTGAGTTTTAGTTGCAGACAAGCTAGTAGCCAACTATTTTGCTGTAAAGCCTTTATAACAGCATGGTCAAAAATCCAGGACAAATATTATATTTAGCTAGTACCTATGACAATACTGTGTCATTCTGGAGGTTTTTTACACTCACTAGAACGGTGTTACTCTGATATGTGTATTAATTCTGTACAATCTACGCTCCAGTGAACATTACTTACTTAAGGCCGTACACAGTGTATAGCTAATTATCCAATATTAGAATGGATCCTTTTAATTATACATGGCCAATGAAACCATGTTGTTTGTACAGTTCTTTGTAGATACTGTACATTTCATAGCCGTAAAACCTCATCTAACTAACTTCATATGGTTTGGATACATGCTTCTACTGCAGGCAACGTGTGCAAGAGAGTAGAAGTATACAGGTGTGACTTATTTGTGTAGTGCTCGAAATACCTTGATCATACTGCATGGTATTGTGAGTACAATGCCAGAACTAGTACTAATACATTGCACCAGTGCTCTGATACTGCATGGTATTGTGAGTATAATGTGATAACTAGTAAAAAATATATTACACCAAGTCAAGATGCCTTTGATACTGCATTTTAGTGTCAGTATAATGTGATTACTAGTAAAAATATATTACACCAAGTCAAGATGCCTTTGATACTGCATTTTAGTGTGAGTATAATGTGGTTACCAGTAAAAAAATATTACATCAAGCCAAGATGCCTTTGATAGTGCATGGTAGTGTGAGTATAATGTGATTACTAGCACTACTATCGAGAGTACTCGTGCTAACACATTACATCAGGTCAAGATGCCTTCGATACTGCATGGGACAGTGTGAGTATAATATAAGTGAGTACTAGTACAAATATATCTGGTGAATATTTTTGGTCTCCATTGGCAACCAGACAAGTGTTGAATTGGAGCCTTGATGTGTATTGAGCAACACATTTCAAAGTTGTTATAGTGTAGAGTACAAATTACTGATGTTAGACAGAATGAGTTGTGAGTGCAAACCCTTGATATAAAGTACTACAGTAATTACAAAAGTGTGTGTTACTATTTGAAGTTTTATTTTGGGCTTTTCACCAAAGTATCAAAACCCTTCATAAATATTATAACCCTGGTCAATGGTACCATATTCTGGAGAGAATCCTCAGGATGGCTGCTGCAGTTACAAGTAGCACCACATGACAAGTTACCTCTCAGATACCCACTAAGCTCCTGGGTGGAGAAATGGAAGTGAGTGTTCAGTATATTGTCCAAGGATACAACGTAATGAACCAGGGAGACGTTGAACCACCTTTGATCCTTAGCCAATAGCCCATCATGTGCTCTTTCCCACATGTGAGCATGAGTTACTCAACCTTTAAAATCTGTGGGTTTTTGGTACACACTGTATGGTATGGTATGATACTGATTATACATGTAGAGGCAAATGTTTAGAAGTAAGTGAAAGACTTTGTAAGTTTGCATTAAACTTACTGTAAATCTGAATTAAAGGGTAACCTCAAGTCTAGATTTACAAAATATATATTTAAGAGGTTGGAAAATAAATCCTTTGCATCCAACTTCCAGCTTCATAGCTTATTCCATTGCAGAGATATAAAATGTTGAAAGATATTCACCTAATTTGAAATAGTCAGTTGCACAATAATCTGTGATGTCCTTCTTGTACAACTCATGTTACTTGCTTTTGTTTCCTTTTGAAATTGAAGTGTTTATATAACCTTGAAATGTTTACTGTTTTCTTGCATATCATGTTGTATGGTGAGGGCTTGTATAGTCGAGTCACCCCATAACAGTAAGACAGAAATCATATTTCA
>WURT03069203.1:0-11123 GCA_009936505.3 Holothuria glaberrima
AGAAAAAGTTTACCTTTAGAAAAATTATGTCATTTTTAAATGTCCCCGCCATCCAAAGGGTCGTGTTTGTTTCTTTTTGACTGATGTAACCATCTGTCACAACCCAAACAAAAGATGTTGGTTATAATAATTTATTTCATTTTTCTTTAATGTGGGTTAACCATTCAGTACACTGGCACTGTTCTCCCTAGGTACCTAGGAGTTATGGATTGTGTTATTGAAAAGGATCATATAAGCCAAATGCCATTAACAATATTGGAAATAAATCATAGACAGAATTGCTAAAATTGTAATATGAATAGAGAGTTGGGGAAATGTAATGAACAAAAATCTTGTTGCTTGGCCACCGTCGGTCACATACCTCAGATCAAAGTATGTTCTAACACAGGCAATTGTTTCAGGATTAATTGGGTTTGAAAGGGGTTGATCATCATTAGGAAGGAGGAAGTCAACAAGGCTAGACAATAGGAACAAAGAGACCTGTCAAAGTCTGATACCTGAATGCGATTATATTACTATCAAGTACTTATTGTCTGACATATTTTGTTGTTGTGCCTCCTTCCTAACAGCTTGTAATGTCCTGTCATATTACTTTCTTTTGACCAAGTTTGGTCCATGTATTAGATGGGGTGAATTGAACCGTCTGGGGAGGGGCACTTTGTGGGGGGTCTTACAACACCTTCCGGACCGGAAATGTTGTTAGATTTGCCTTTTTTGTAATGACGTGTCATACTACTTCCTTTTGACTAAGTTTGGTCCATGTAAGAGATGGGGTGAATTCACCCATCTGGGGAGGGGCACTTTGTGGGGGTCTAACAACACCTTCCCGACTGGAAATGTTGTTAGATTTGCCTTTTTTGTAATGATGTGTCATACTACTTCCTTTTGACTAAGTTTGGTCCATGTAAGAGATGGGGTGAATTCAACCATCTGGAGAGGGTGCTTTTGTGGAGGGTCTTACAACACCTTCCCAACTGGAAATGTTGTTAGATTTGCTTTTTTTGTAATGTCCTGTCATACTACTTTCTTTTGACCAAGTTTGGTTCATGTAAGAGATGGGGTGAATTCAACCATCTGGGAAGGGGGCACTCTGTGGGGTCTAACAACACCTTCCCGACCGGAAATGTTGTTAGATGTGCCTTTTTTGTAATGACGTGTCATACTACTTCCTTTTGACTAAGTTGGTCCATGTAAGAGATGGGGTGAATTCACCCATCTGGGGAGGGGAACTTTGTGGGGGTCTAACAACACCTTCCCAACTGGAAATGTTGTTAGATTTGCCTTTTTTTGTAATGACATGTCATACTACTTCCTTTTGACTAAGTTTGGTCCATGTAAGAGATGGGATGAATTCAACCGTCCATGGGGGATTGTCACGGGGGTCTGGTTTCTAGACCCAGCCACTGGGGTCAATCTTACACATTTGTTGTGAATGACTTATATGGCCTCAGTAACTTCACGGGGTCAAACCTTCTGTAAGGTATGGGGTGAAATCTTCTGTCACAGGCTTCCGGACTATGTGTCTTCTCCTCAAAAAATTGGCCAGGTTCCCATGAGGTGCTGGTTTCAGTTTATAAAAAAGCTTACAAAAGTGAAGTATTTCTACCATTTTTGGTTCCTTGCTATAGCAAAGGAACCTATGTAGTCAGGTTTGTTGTGTGTGTGAGTGTGTGTATGTCTGTGACACTTGCTTGGGTATGCTGTAACTCAACAAGGGAAAGCTGGACTAAGCTCAAACTTGTATATAGATCAGGCATAGAAAGAAGGTGTGACACTTGCTTGGGTATGCTGTAACTCAACAAGGGAAAGCTGGACTAAGCTCAAACTTGTATATAGATCAGGCATAGAAAGAAGGTGTGCCCTATTTTTTGGTGGAGGTCAAAGCTCATCTGGGGTCACTGGGGGTCAAACACTTATAATCTTGTTAATACAATATCTCAAGGGAAGCTAGGATAGATTCCAAACACTGAAAACCTTGTTAAAACACGATATCTCAAGGTAGGAAGCTTGGATAAGTTTCATACCTGGTATGTCAATGCACTATGGAGAGAAGATGAACCCTGTTTTTTTTTTGGTGGAGGTCAAAGTTCATCTGGGGTCACCAGGATCAGACACTGAAAATATTGTTAACACAATATTTCAAGGTAGGAAGCTTGGATAGATTTCATACTTGTAATTTGGATGTGTTATGGTGAGGAGATAAAACCTATTGTTTTTGATAGAGGTCAAAGGTCATCTGGAGTCACTGGGGGATCAAACACTGAAAACTTTGTAAACATGATATCTTAAGGTAGGAAGCTTGGATAGATATTATACTTATGTGGATGTGTTATGGTGAAGTGATAAAATCTATTGTTTTTGGTGGAGGTCAAAGGTCATCTGGGGTCACCAGGGGTCAAACACTGAAAACCTTGTAAACATGGTATCTCAAGGTAGGAAGCTTGGATAGATTTCATATTTCACATGGTGTTGCATTAAATCCAGCAGAATAACCCTATATGAGTTTTGTTAAATGTCAGAGGTCAGCTGAAATCACTAGAGGCCAAAAAGCAAATTCCCAAGGTCAAATATGAACACAAAACTATCATTCCATCACATAAAGATCACATTCAACCAATGACTGAATGAAACGGGACATCTTGCAGAGATGCTCAGTATCTTGATTATCCTAAATTCTGTCGTTACGAAAGTCGATGCCAAATATGGATTTAATACCATAAACTGGAAAATTCCATTTGAGCTTAGACACCTATACACTCATCAGTATGAGCTCAAATGAAAGAATGCATAACCTCATACTTGGTGAAGGCCATTTGGAGGTTATCAGAGGTCATTTAGAGGCCAAGTTATGGACTAACAAGAAACTTGGTAGATGTAGTCACCATTCACTACTAACAAATTTGAAGGTCATGTAGCGGTCAACAGAGACACAGGCAAACTTCACATTAGCTAATGTTTTGTTTTTATGCTATGGCTAAGTTTCATTACATTCAGCAAAGGAACCATACTGACCATTGGGCTCTTGTTCATATTGATTTTAAGTTTTTTTATTTATTACAGCTGGCTAGGAAGGACTCAGCATTCACACACACACAATCCAAGCTAACGTATGCTGAACAGAAACTGGAAAAAGCAGTAGAAGAGAATGGACATCTGTCAACTCGGCTGCAGGCTGCTCAAATCACTCTACAGCAGGAAAAAGATGTAATATCATTTGAGGTTAGAGAAGTTGATTTTTGAAGCCATAGATTATGTTCTTGGGTTCTTTTGATTTCATTTAACTGATGGGAAGGAGGGTGAGGGGGGGGGGTGGGTTGGAGAGTAAGAGATAGTTTCATCAAGTTGCTGTTGGATAATAGCAGCACACCAACACAGTTTTGTCTGTAAATTGTTGGTGTAATGAATTTATTGTCTCTCCAAAGGTGAATAAAAAAGATGAAAATTACAGAAAACTTCAAGTTGAGCACTCAGCTTCTCAGGACCACCTCCGACGTGCAGAAGACAAGCTATCATCTCAGGTGACATTTTCTTCCTCAAAGGGTAACCTCTGATAGCCTTAAGAAGAGGACATTGTAATCAAATATTATACATTTTAATGCACAAATATAGTTTTTGGTTTTAAGGGGAAGAGAAACCTATGCATTCATCATGGCATGTGTGTGTTTGTTAGGGCTGAGTCAGGTAGCAAAAATTGCAACCATTTACTCATTCTCTTTACCCAGTTGGGGAACATTTACCTGAGGTGCATGGCGTAAGTTGAAACACACTACAGCCTAACATTAAACCTTCTTTAACAGAAGAAACTACCCAGCCAACTCCAAATGGCATTTTCTCAGAACTACTCATGCATTATGAGGAACAAATTGTCATGTTTTGATGTACAAGAAATGCTCATAACACACAAAATATAAATAAACTTGACAAAAAAATACTACCAATGTTTCCTTTAACAGTTCTATGTTTTGTTGTGAAAATCTTTTGGACATATTGCCTACAGTATTGGTTAGGTACCCAACACAGTTCATACTGAAAACCATTATGCTACTCATGATACATGAACAGAAATGTAAAAAAATGAAACACCACCATAGTTTCATCTGAAACATCTACCCTAAAATATAAGTTGTTATATTTTTATTATTATTATTATTATTTCATAAGGCCCTATGAAGTATGTGAAAGCACTAAACATAAGACAAGAATGGCTGATGGCATGATAAGCAGAAGCGAATTCTAGCCCAGCTTACACTTTTAATATTTTTTAGTAAGTCTCAAAATAATGCTGCAGAATTCCCCTCTATAAATAACTTGGTCAAACTGGTTCTAATGCCACGTGCAAATTGCTGTCTGCAGTATACTTCCAATGTGAAACTGTGCCATATATCAGTGTTTTGGAAACAGTAAGTATATATACATATTACACATTGCTAGCAGCCATGGCCAAGGCCCTAACATCACACGGCTTGCACTCATGATAGAGTGGCTGGCTGCAGCGTAGTTATCATAATTTGTGCAGCTGGTACATTCGTTGGCAATCTATGGCTTTGTATTAGCACATGTTGTATTTATGTTGTATTTTGAATTTTCCTCCATTACTGTCTTTGTATATAGGCCTAGTAAACTTCCAAAAGAAAATGTTTTAGTCAAGTGCAATTCTCTGTGAAACAGACAATCAGTATTTTACTCAATATCTGTGAAGAAAATTCCCATAACAGTTGTACACCCTAACCTAAGGATTCCGTCTGGGTAAACTTTCCCGTTTGCAACCGATCTCTGGTGTGACATACAGCAAGTAACTTCTAGACCCTACAGTGTGCATACTTACAGGAAGATGATAATTGTAATTCATTGAACACTATGCATGTGTGCAGCTCTCTAAAACTTTGTGTCGACAGTGCAAAATTCAAAACATTTTTGACCAATGACAGAGCTGGATTCTGAAAGATTCTACTACTGAGCTGTGTGTATCCAAGAAGTAACAAGTTCAAATGTATGTGGCTGGCTGCTGTGCTTGTGCAAGGAACATAGGTTTATCGAGCAATGATTGGTTGAAGAGGGCAAGTAGCAGTTGCCTGTAAGACGTGTTTTGTTTTGATCGGGGAATAAATGTCATGTTTAGTGACACTCATCTTTATGCTCAAGAATTAACACTTTATGGTAATGAATGTATGTGTGCGGCATTGTAAGAATTAAATTTTTCTATTATCAAGAGTATTAATAGCCATGAAGGTGAAGTAAAGTCATCTTGGTGGTGATTTAAACATTATGCAATGTTTTTGGCTTACGTGTCGTGCACGCTAAATGACACTTCTAAAGACCCATTCCTCCACTCTCTCTCAAAGAGATATAGTCAAGTAATGAAATGCCTTAAAGGCAACTTCATGAAATTCAAAAGATTCATTGGCTTTATGTTACATAACAATCTATTAATTGAAACAAGAAAATGACCTATTGTATTGGTTTCTGAAATGACAGGAACTTACACTGGAGCAGCTGAAGCACCAGACCAAAACCTTGACAGCAGAGCTGGGAAACAAAGACGAGAACATCCACAGCCTGGAAAGACAGCTGGAAGATGTTAAACAAATGCATACTAGTGCAAAGGAAGAGGTAAGTTGTGAATATGAATAACACATGTTGAATATTTATGGCCAGATGATATTTGCAGTGTGCATGTTATCAACTGTGTGTGTAAGCTAAACTATTCCTCAGTTAGGAAGAATAATATATGATGGAGGAAGGGGGTAGGGAAACACAAGTTGGTTTCAGGTCAAGTGCATTATATGGTGAGAGGATGAATGTGTCCTGTCATAGCATTAAAGATTTAAGTGACTAAGTAACTTATTCTCTATCTTTAAACTTAAAAGAGATATAGCAGTAACAGAACAATCAACTTGTACAGTATAGTGTGGTATCAACTGAATAATGAAAGTGAATAGAGACATTGACAAAGCAGTAACTTGGTTAAAGGCTTGATTGCAATTGGAAAGTTTTTGTATTGAAAGGCAAGTAATTCTTTGCCCTGATTTTGTTTGTAGATTGACAGGCTGGGAGACACCTTGGCAGAATTAAACAGTGAGCTTCAAGCTGCGCAGACAAGGGAAGATATTCTCAGCCAAGATGTAAGACAAAGATGCTCTTATACCATTGTACGAGGGTTAAGTGGACTATTGACTATTAAAGGCATTGGATTTGTGATCCAAGGGTCACTGGTTCAAGTACTGTCCAGCTCATTACATTGTGTCCTAAAGCAAGATGCTCTATCTCAATTGGCAGCTTTCTCCACCCAGGGGTTAAATGAGTACTTGTGAGGTAACTTGTTGAGTGTGCCATATAAGTGCTGCTGCCCAGAGGAATTGCTTCTAGGAAACATTGCAAAGGAGCAAATCTTTACTGGGAAGCAGTTGCGTACGCAGGATTTCACTCAAGGGGGGGTCATGCAGTATGGTGTGTGATCGCCAGCCTGTGGGAGGGGTCCCCCTCCCCTTTGAAAACTTTTGAAAAATTAGGTGTCCTTAGATGCAGTCTGGTGCCAAACATGCTATTTTTTGAAGTAAAATTTGTGTTAGAAAATCGACTTATTTTAGGAACTAAATAAAATTGGCCTCAGTGAGGGAGCCATGGGGAGACAACCCCCCCCCTTTGAAAATTTTTGAAAAATTAGGTGTCCTTACATGCAGTCTTGTGCCACATATGCTTCCCCTTTTGAAGTAAAATTTGTGTTAAAAAATTACATATTTTTAGGATCTGAAAAGAAAAAAAAAATTGGCATCCCTGAGGGGTGGCCCAATGCCCCCCCCCAACCTCTGCGTAAGCCAGTGCTGGGAAGAGTAAATCATTGATCAAGGGTACGATTTGTGACAGCCCATTGATACATCAGTGATAAGCACTATCTAAGAAACTATGTATCAATACCTAAATAATACCCACATTGTATTTAGAGACAGGTGAGGGTCTGCTGGGAATTGTTGGAGCCACAGACAGGCTTTACATGGAAATTAATTTTGATCACATGTTATTTTCTAAAAGATCATTAAAGCAGTCTGTAGAATGTACAATATTTTCCTCTGAAAGATCTGGGAATTGTTAGCTTTTAATTCGAAGAGTGTTATGTATCATGTTGGATTCTTTGACTCTTTGTCATTACAGTTGAAAGCAAAGGAGGAGTTAATATCAGAACTGAAGGCTGATGCTGAGGTACTCCATGTACAACATAATGACCTTCTTACGAAGGTAAGAAACTGAGCTGTAAAACCTCCTCTAACTCTTAGAAAGGTAAGATGGTTACTTGCTGAAGGTCAAGTAATCTATATGCAATCCCACTGGTGAGGGTATGTGTTTGTGATGCTTAGCTTGTAAATACAATATATCAAGATAGCAGTGATGCTTATTTTTCAATCATGGCATATAGGTCTATTGTATTAATTAACATACAGCAGTTGCGTGCTGTTGGAAAGAGCCTGGAAATCTCATCAAAAGAGACTTGAAAAGCCTGGAAAAGGCAAGGAATTTACTCCTTCATAAAGTGTTTGGACACTGATGTTAGAAAAAGTAATAAAACCACATGATAGGCTAGAACTGGTGAGATCTTTTTGGTCACTGAGGGTGGGGTCAAAGGTCAGATTTGTTAAAAAATGTATCGCAAACTCTTCCTAAACTGTAGGTCTGATGAACTTTCAAATGGAGATGATCAGATCCGCAACTCCTCTTGACTCCATTTGACATTAATAATGAGTATGTTATTTCTATTGTGATGGAAAAATTAATTTCCTTTCTTGCTTACTTTCATTTGGCCATCAGGTAACAGAAAGAGATGCTGCACTTCAAAAGCTGAGCTCTGAGAATGCCAAACTGAAATTGCGAAATCAGGACAAGTCAAGTGAGGTATTGCAGCAGATTTATCTCATTAAAGTGTACCTCAAGTCCAGAATTACAAGAATTTATATTTTAGAGGATGAAAAATAAATCCTATTCATCCAACTCCCATCTTCAAAGCTTATTCCATTGCTAAGATACAAAATGTTGAAAGATATTCACTTAATTTAAAATAGTCAATTGCGCAATAATCTGTTATGTCCTACTTGTACAACTCACATTACCTGCTTTTGTTTCCTTTTGAAATTAAAATGTTTATATAACCTTGAAAAGTTTACTGTTTTCCTGAATGGCATGTTGTATGGAGAGGGCTTGTATAGTCAAGTCACCCCATAGCAGTAAAATAGTGATCACATTTCAGGACAAGCAGCAATGGTTTTGGTAAAAACAAAGAAAAACAATGAAAGGAATTTGAGTAGTACAAGAATGACATCACAAATTATTGCACAATCTACTATTTTACATTGAATGAATAAGCTTCAGCATTTTATATCTCAGTTAAGGAATGTCCTGTGAAGATGGGAGTTGGACCATTTGAATTCATTTTTTCAGGCTTTGTGACATATGTTTTTGAAATTTAGACTCCAGGTACACTTGTACTGAAGAGGTATTCTTAGTTACTTTAGCTATTACAGAAGATGAAGCTTAATTAAAACAGGTGGTTAACCTTGACATTATTAGTTTGGCATGCATTATTCAGTTGGTGTAACTTTATGAACATCTTATGTAACAGTCTGTATCTGGGAGTCACAAGTGTCAGGGGCACATGTACCCCCCCCCCTCCCAAGTTGAGTTTACACCTAGAATAGATTAATTCACTAGAATTTGGTTTAATAGTTTACTCGAAAAAGGTTCAGGCAAGTTGCAATTGTCTATCAGACCATAACTTGAGAACCCATGGCCTCTGGTATGGGGAATGATCTTGTCAAATTCTCTTCAGATATTAGAAAGAAATGTTTGCTTGAAGTCATGGCATGAATGACCCTTAAATGATGACAAGGAGTTTGTAACATCCATTCTCATAGGTGAATGTAGATATGGTGGTATGATATCATGACAATGGTATCTTACAGATTCAAAGACAGTCAGACATGGTGAAGAAACTGGAAGAATCAATATCCAGAGTCCAGGTATCATCTGATGAAGATAAAAGGAAAAGTCATGAAGAGGTAAGATGTCTTATTAGATTACCAGAAATAATGAAATTCATGGTCATGACATAATTATTAACAATGGTTAATGATTTGAATGGACCAATGTAATAAATTCACTTTAAAGTGTCATTGCAGTAAAATTCTATCAGAGTGTGATTTATCAGTTAAGTCATGAAAGGAAGCTAATAATTAGAATGAGATTTGTTGTAGCAGAATTCTATCAGAGTGTGATTTATCAGTTAAGTCATGAGAGGAAGCTAATAATTAGAACGAGATTCATTGCAGTAGAATTCTATCCAGTGTGATTTATCAGTTAAGTCATGAGAGGAAGCTAGTAATTAGAATGAGATTCATTGCAGTAGAATTCTATCAGAGTGTGATTTATCAGTTAAGTCATGAGAGGAAGCTAATAATTAGAATGAGGTTACTTGCACAAAAGACAAGCTCATGTCAAAAATTCTCAAAACTTTGGAAGCTGAGTAGGGAAAAGGAGTAAGGAGTATAAAATATTTGATCAGGAAAGTTGAAAACAAATGTACATCAAAGAGTGAGATTTTTTTAAGGGATGATTCTAGGCACAGCTCTTTTATTGATTCCTTGCAACTAATAGTGTGATTTCTCACAAGTTTAATCCAGCTCTCACACTTAATGTCTATTATGCTTAGTCTCTGTGTTTATCTAATTAACACATTTCTCTTTTGATGTGAAGATTTAGCTTACAGGTATATTGGCAGTCAGAACATCAATTTTTAGAAATTTTAAAAATTTTAGAAAACAGTTACCAAACACTCGGATGAAGTTTTGCAATACAGAGTGTCCATGGCTGGTATGACATTAGTATGCATTTTGGACTGCACAATATCTTGCCACTTCTAAAGTACAGACTTAAACTACTGTACCAATTCAAGATTTCATAAAGTCACTCAATAGAGACTGTGTATTTGATCCACAGACCTGTTGTACAGTTACAATTAGAGGGTGCTATGAAGTGTTCAGTTTTGTGGGAACAGTTATTTATACCATAGGATCCAAGCCATCAGAATCCTAATTTATGAAAAATTGTCACCTACATTTTAATCTGGAAATATATTTATTGCCATTAATGTTACTCTTCCTGCATTGCATTATTTATGGTAAAGAATAAAATTTTTTAACCACATAGTCACTTTTTTCCCTCTCTCTTTCAACCATAATGCTCTGCACTTACTCTGGTCTGTCAATTTTTTTTGATATATTTTGATTTTCATTTATTGAATGTTTTGCAATAAATTTGTGACTTGAATGTTTCCCATTATTGGTGTCAATCAATTTTTACCCTTAAAACTGGAAATATGTTGCACACTTGCAAAAACCATTGCCTTCACCAAACTTTGTAAATACCCATGTGCTTGTTGGAAAATTCAATTGGTGTTGTAATTCTCTTCCAATATATGAATGTTTGATATACTTTGTCTGCTTGGTTTACAATTTTGTGTGTGAATTCTCCTCTGAATGATGCCCTGTTGTGTGATTGTGTGTGGATATTGTTTATCCTCTAAAATATCTCTATTATGCACAATTTTATTGACCAATTCCTTGTTTTTATTTAGTTTGCAAAAGATTTATTGAACATCAGGTGTAGAATTATGATGGCAACAACTCTGATGAAACTGCTTAGTGAACTTATTGGCAATATTGCAGATAATGTTTCCCAGGACTAATTTTAAGGAAAATACCAGAACACACATTAATATATAATTTTAAGTTCTAAAATTTCCTAAAATAAATTTAAGAAAAGAATAAATGTGAGTGTGTGGTCTAAGTTTAGTATGCCTTTAACTAAGTACAAATCTTGAAATAGGACCTATTGAATGGCCTTAGTTTACTCTTGAATAGGATCTATTCAAATGGCCTTAGTTTACAATGAAAAAACAAAAGCAAAATCTTCTTGTTTGACCCATGTGGCCATGTTGCAGTTGACATGATATTTTGTAATAACATTGGATTTGATCAACCGTTGAAAACCATCAGGTCCAAGTATCATTAGAGCTGCTACAGAGCTGCCAGCCATTTAGTTTTTGCCATAATTTTATCATTAGAGCTGCTACAGAGCTG